>AYNK01001600.1:0-13938 GCA_000497225.1 Amanita jacksonii TRTC168611 | reverse complement strand
TGTTCCCATGTGTAAAACGAGCGGACTAAGTAAGTATGGGACAAGACTGAGTAGTGAAAGAAAATGAGACTGGTCCATTATTCATAACACATCTGACCACTGATGTCCTGTATTTCCATTTGTAGTGATGCCACAATGGAGGTATTATATGCATGTGGGCATTTCATTGTCTTCAGGGAGATCTTTGCTCCAGTTGACAGTGGGTGTGGGTGAGTTAGGTAGGCTAATGACTGACAGTGGCAGTGTAAGTGAACCAGTGGACAATTCACTAGGATCATCCAGAGGGGGATCCATGCTGCTCACAGACATGTAGGATGATGGGGGAATAAAGGTGTAGCACAGAGGTTTTCACTGGGGGGGAAAGAGGGGATGATAGTGGGATGAGACAAAGAGAGAGGCCTGACTAGTGACGTAGTGACTAGGAATGGGAAAATGAAATGGAAGCTTCCCGATCAGGAAGGAGGGAAGCATGTTTTCGTGACGAGGTGAGTGAATCCCGCCGCTTCTCGTCATTTGTTTACCCCACGTTGTCAAAAATAAGCAGCTGAGAGTTTGCCCCTGACAAAAGAAGATCCGCATATATAATGAGCTGGAACTGTCCCGTCCCACTTCCTGGGTCACAGGCAAGTTGTTTGGTGCTACTGGAACAATTTCTTAATTTATCGGTACAAATCATCTGATTGCTGTAAGCCAAAGTTTCCTTTAAATGTATCTTTGTCTATTTGTGTAGCTTTTTCCGTCTGCACTTCCGAAGCCCGCCACTGACCCTCGTTTTCGAAGGGTTCTTTGTTTGGAATTATCACTGAATATGCTATCGCCGCGGCGATATCTATTTTGGGTCCCTTGACACGACCCACCCAGGTCCTCGCGGAACAATTTGCCACGATTGGATTTGTACTATATGCATCCCGTTCTTGCAAGGGTCATTAAAAATACCCTAAATTCTAGAGCACGCATTGTCCATTTCCCGACCACGTCGTTAACCAGCTTGTTGACGACCGGCACTTGACTAGGCAAGGCAATTGACAGTGAAGGAACCTGGAGAGACGAAACTTTAGACGTTTTTCTGCAAGTAAATTGAAGTTACGGTATCATGAAGATCCCGATGAGAAAACAGCCAGTATGCTTGAAAATCACCCACTGATGTCGGCTAATTCTTCTCTCCGTTGCTGCGTTATGTAAGCTTGTCACCAGAGCACCCGCGATAGTGCCATTGAATTGACATTGATGAACGGCCCTCTAAAGAACCCGGCAATCTGAGGTACGACAAGGCAGGCAGTCCTGTAGCCCGCCCTGTGAGACGGTTCGGTGGATTAACAATCAGGATTGTTCCGTAGGGTATTATCCTCCGAGTAAGGGGCTGGGCCCTTCGCTGAGTAAAGAAAGATACCCTTGAACGTGGTGGGGTTAGAGGATTGGAGCGAAATGCGGATACGAGCAAAAGAGATCTGGGCCGTCGGTAACGCTCAGAGAGCATATACACTTACTACCTAGTGCCATCTTCTGATTATGGTCGAAGTAAAACTGGGGGTTGACGTTGACAATATCAGGAGAGTGGGTGTGCTACCTCGAGCAGGAATGAGATCAGCACGAGAAAAGGGCTAGGAGGTAGCATACCTTTCATTGATATGTCGGATGTACGAAATGCACGATATGATGGCATGGTGGGAAATTTTGGACATAGGTAAGGGCCATCTTTCCGATGGGGTCGAGATCCGTTTGGAGGATCTCTGTTATTGTATATAATGGGCCTACAGGCCGCGCGGAATGCAAGCCAATGGCAAATCGGGATGGCCATATTATGTGGAAGTCCGTATTCATCTCAAACGCGGTGAACCCGTTGTTATTGAAGTTTTACTTGAGTCTCTCCCTCCGAGAAACCCGGGGCGATGCAGAGTTACTCCGCGATGTGCTCGGGCTCGGGAGTAGTGCCAATTGGGGACAGGATTCTTGCAGCGAACGACGAGAGGCTATGAACAAGCGACTGTAGTGATAAGAGTCGCAGATTGGGTACAACCGGCTGGATGGCAGTGAATTACGTAAGAAGCAGGCCAGGAAGGAGGAATTGTCACTGAGAATAGTCGGATAAGCATTTGATCGCTGCCGCTGCCGCACGGTATTCTGCGCCTTCTCCCCGGTGCGGGCCAAAACGTACACAGCCGTGTGCCTCAAGATCTCATACTCGGCCCCAAAATAGGGCGAATTACGAAGTTCGCATCCCGCGCTAATAATTTTGGTACAGTGCTAAATCTCAATTAGACAGGCAATGCCGTATTGGGATATGCTGGCGTTCCCACTGGGGGCACAGGACGCGCGGGTCAGACGAGTGAGGGATTGATGTTTCCTGAATCGTACCACATTTATGGTTTCTTATTTATCCGCGGTTTTTTCTATATAACCCCATCCCTTCATTTGGTTCTCCAACTCCTTGACCTGCTTCCTGTCTCCTTCCTCACCGCAGCAGTCTCATTTCAAAAATGACTATCCCTCTCGCTTCCGTCGCCATTGATGCACCCCGCCCAAAGGATGTTGGTGTGCTTGCCGTAGAGGTCTACTTCCCTCGTCGTGTTCGTGTTACTCGTGCTCCTCAATCTTTCCTACCTAACGGGTGTCTTCATTACAGTGCGTTTCGGAGGATGCCCTTGAAGATTTCGACGGTGTCTCTAAGGGCAAGTACACTATTGGTTTGGGACAAGAGTACATGGCTTGGCCAGACGACCGCGAGGACATCAACTCGTTCGCCCTGAATGGTGCGTTTGCCTGTCATTAATCTCTCTCCGCGCATTCTCACCGTCTCGTCAGCTGTCGCGGGTCTCCTGGAAAAGTACAATATTGACCCAAAGTCGATTGGTCGCATCGATGTGGGAACAGAAACTATTATTGACAAATCCAAATCTGTCAAGACTACCTTGATGGATCTGTTCGCCGAGTCGGGTAATACCGACATCGAAGGCATAGACTCCAAGAATGCATGTTACGGTTCAACGGCTGCTTTGTTCAATGCTGTTAACTGGATTGAATCTTCGTCATGGGATGGTCGTCTCGCAATTGTTGTTGCAGGTGATATCGCCGTTTATGCGGAGGGCGCTGCACGACCAGCTGGTGGTGCAGGGGCTGTGGCTCTCCTGATCGGACCTAACGCCCCTGTCGTCTTTGAACGTAAGCCTTTACCTATTGGTTATCAAACACAATAGATGGCTCAAATTCATTTAGCTATTCATGGTAACTACATGGCCAACACGTATGACTTCTACAAGCCCAACCTTTCCTCTGAATACCCCGAGGTCGATGGGCCTGTTTCAGTTGTCACTTACATCGCTGCCCTTGATGCTGCCTATTCTCGGTTCCGTGAAAAAGTTGCGAGGGCCAATAAGAAATCAAATTACGTAAAAGGGGAAACATCAGCACCATTCTCTTTGGAGGATGCGGACTATGCCATTTTCCACAGTCCATATGGCAAGCAAGCCGTCAAGGGACATGGCAGGATGTTGTACAACGACTTCCTTGCTAATCCAGATGCTCCTCGCTTCGCTAATATTCCCAATCGTGAAGCTCTTCTTGCCATGTCGCGTCCTGACTCGCTCACCGACAAGAATGTCGAGAAGATATTCATTGCCGCTTCAAAAGGTTCTTTCTCTCAAAGAACCGATGCCGCTATGGCCTGCTCACGCAGACTCGGTAATATGTACACTGCCTCACTCTACGGGTGTCTCGCTTCGCTGCTTTCCAAGGTTGAGCCTACGCAACTCAGGGGCAAACGTGTTAGCCTCTTTGCTTTCGGTAGTGGCTGTGCCGCCAGTTTCTTCACTCTTCGCGTGAAGGGTGACACCTCCGAGATTCGGGAGAAGCTTGATCTGCTCAACCGCCTTGCCACCATGAGAGTGGCTCATCCTGAGGAGTTCATTGCCGCCCTTGAAGTATGTTCCAGCTGTCGTTCATTTCCGCCCTTGCTGACTTTATTCTAGCTGCGGGAGAAGAATCACAATTCTGTGAACTACACTCCAGAGGGTTCCATCGATAACATCTGGCCTGGCGCATACTACCTGGATAAGGTGGATCACAAATACAGGCGAAAATACGTTCGCGCCCCCCTTGCTTAAAACTTTCGACATTCTATACCCTTACCCGTGCTTCCATCATATATAGACCACACCATTATGTTTAAATAATTATCTACCCGGGGAGTTGGGTTGTATGACTGAACCAAATCTAAATAATACCCACCTTGGGCCAAGTATGAACATACCTCTGTCTGAAACTTCGCGCGTGAAAGTAACCCCTGGAATCTATGCTTCCAACAAACTTGGAGCACTGGCTAATTCCCATCCTTTCACACGGCGTGTACGAGACCCAGCTTGCAACATGTTATACAGGCCTTCCTCACTATCAATGCTCTAGCTCGACGTTGTTTTCCCAGAAAATTCTCAAGTAGAGAAATCATTTGCACAACTCAAGACATCCTTCGCGACTGGTATATTCAAATTATCTCAGCTGGCGGAAAATGGGGACGCTTTTATCCACTCGCTGGGAACGCAAAGGTCTCTCCCCACTCGTAACTCAACCATGCCTCCCACTAATACCTGATTATATGCAGTAATTTTCTCATGCTAAGTATTGAAAAGAACACAGACGATGTCTGGTGTATCGATTCTCGCGGCATTCTTACGCTATTCTTATCAAAAGAGACATACCAAAAGTTTGGCATCGTGGGACGAACACTGCCTTTTAAACGGGCGAAAGACGAGCGTGGTACGTATACTGTCGTGTGCCGACTAGACTTTTCGTGTCGCTGACCCTCCTGCGGCCTAGGACAGTCGTCCAATTTTCCTTGAAGAGGGGTACCGACACACCTGGGAATGTTGCTAGGAGATTTAGGGCCCTCCGCGCTTGGGAGAAAAGGCGCGAAGAAGAAACTGGGTTTAGTGGATGGCATGTTATGTATTGCAGTAAAGGCAAGTATCTGCTCCATGATGATACGTTCTTCACAGCTAATTTTACGTAGACGTGGGGACGACATCACATCCGCTTGCACCAGCCGGAGGGAGGCTAAGTGAGACGCAAGTAAAAGACGTGGAATGCCAGATCAGGAAAATACGTGATGTATATGTCCCCCAAGTCGAGCTGAGGCCATTTCCTGAAGGAAAGGGAAACGAGGCAGAGGCACGCGAAGAGGATTGGAACGACGAAATACATGCCTTATTCGAATGGGTCGGGATGGCTTGCTTGGGCTCCCAACGGCACGTTGTCTCCAAATACCATGCGTTAATGTTGACTCACTTGTGGTGGCTTCCAGGCTCAATCTCAACGACCGCGTGGATCCCTACATTGCTCTATACGAGCCACCACCCGCGAACCCAGGCAACTTGACACATTTACAATGGCAGGGACTACTTTGCCCCGCATTTGTTCAGTTGATTATTGATACTGCAACGTGCGCATTCCTCTAATTGCTCCATGTGAACTACAAGACTGATCAGGACCCAAGGTCCTTATTAAACGTTAACGAACGGCAGGAAACGGTGCCTTTTGTATCCATTGTGTCGCACTCCATGACAACCGTACCTCTGGGTTATATTAACCCAAAAAACGCATCTTTGGTCCCCAGCAGCGCCGAAGCGCTGCGACTACCAAGGGAAGATGGCGAAGATTCATGGTGTTTGTTTGCAAAATCAAGGTCCTCGCCCGATAGAGTAGATACTGACATTGATTGGGTCCTGGGCGAAAGTCTGGACAAATACGATACGAGATGGGGTTGACAATAGGCAGACTTTTGTAAGGATGTGAATAGGTCTCTCCGTGCTGCGCATGGGATTCCGAGTAGATCTAACCTACACCATTATTCAACCAAATCAAAGTGTTCGCGCCTTTTTATCAATGATATTCGTATAGATCATTTACGATGGTCCAGGACCATCAAGCTAGCTGTGGGAGCGATGTTACCAGGAACACTACCAAGGTAAGAAAGCAGTTAGATAGAATTGCTCTACTTTAGCGCTTTGGAATCCACTCCGGACACGAGCCACTCGCTGAACTACTTCACCTTGCGAAACTAGCAGAAACCCTCAAACGTGAAAAGTCGGCATGGAATAATCGTGAACGTGCAAAAGAGCGTGTTAGGAGAAGACCTTGATGACAGCTCATAGTGTAATAATTCCTTTGACAACTAGCTGTTACGCTCCTAATCACCTGGGTCTGTCTTATACGCTGTTGACACCTCTACCTGTATCAATCCAGCCAGCTCACAAGGGTTGACGTCCATCTATGGTAACCACAGCACACACGCATGTCGTAATTTCGGCTCCGTCAAACGCTCTACATCTACATCGCAGTACCCGCACCTTGGATCATCATCCTCGCAAAACGCATAATGGCTGGGACTGCCAAGCACGCACATAAACGCCGCCATCACGCCGCCATCAACTCCAACCAGCCTAACTAACCCAGGATGACAAGTTATCATAAAATTCAAAGCTCAAACCCTGAGAAGGACATTAATGGGCAATGAAAAAGTTTATGTTGTGCGTATGACTGCCATGTGCTGGAAGCAGGCCACAGTCTCCGTGATGTGACATATTCTCAATTCACCGCTCGACACCCGAAACCATATGTGTAACACGAGGCACTTCACTGTGAGACTCGTACAACTATGAGCACCCCATCCCCACCCGGCGCTAATCCAGAGCAAGTCAGCACTGATGCTTCCCCAATCGATGCTTCCAAGCCCTTCGAGCCGTCTCCAAAGGCGGACGTTATCCTACGTTCATCCAACTCGGTAGACTTCTACGTCCTGAAATCCCTTCTCACATTTGCATCGCCGGTCTTCGACGACATGTTCTCAATGAACCGTGGCGAAGCAGGGGTCGGGGATCCTAAAGACATGAAGAATGGGTTATCTGTTGTTGTATTGTCGGAGGACAGCACGACATTATACAATCTCCTCCTTCTGATCTACCCTTATTCTGAATATCCGACTATTTCTCCTGATGAATACATCCACATGACGAAGACTGTGCGGAAGTATGCCATGGATAAGGTTGAAGGGCGATTACGGAATGTATTTGCTGCATCCACGATGATGACAAGTGAACCACTCCGAGCATTCGCCATCGCTGCGCATTTTAGCTGGCAGGAAGAAATGGAAACCGCTGCTTGGAACACCCTAGTTTTTCGCCGATCCAGCCTCAAGGAATGCGAAGAGCTGCGTTTGATAAGCGCTGCAGGCTATATCGCGCTCTGGCAGTGGCGCTCGAGATGCCTGAAGACAGCAGAGGATGTGGTAACGGAAATTTGTCGTGAAGGGCAGATGCATCGGATGTATGGGTCGCCGCCTACAACGTTGGCCAATGTGTCGATTTTAGCGTGCGCAACCATCAGGGAGGCAATATTGGAACAGTTGAGGACCAAGCAGTGCCCTAGCAGAGGAGTTGTCAATAACGAAACCACGGCTAACATTTTCAAGAGGCTTGGTCAGGAGAATATTGGAGATTACAGGGATATTTTGGATGCCTGCACGTCGATAGCAAGCAAGATAGATCAAGCTGTCAGGAAGGTGAGGTTTCCGTCCGTCTTGCGGCAGCTCATTACCAGTGCTGACGTTGTATGAACGTTGCAGGTTCCCCTTGGAATCAAATGCGGCAGTGATATCTAAGGGAGGGATTCTAGAATTACTCTAGAACAAATAGAAGTCAACCTGTTCTGGCCAGAGTGCACATTCATGTCTTTCTAGCTTTCCTCGGCATCTGGCACAGTGTATTTCTCTTGTTTACATAGGCAATTTGGGACCCACGTTCCGGGTTTGCAACTAGGATCATTACGTAGCACGAATAGCAGAAGACTGTGCCGCAGCCTCAAGCTTCTGATTGCGCAGTAACATACAAGGTTAGTGATTTATATACACCTAAATCGATTATGGGACATCTTCATCAGAGATGAACAACGCACCCGTGTCCACTTCCATTTCTTCAGGACCCAGGTGCGGTGACGCTGGAAAGCCTTTCGATGCGTCTGCGAAAGCAGATATCATCCTTCGTTCCTCTGATTCTATCGACTTCTTCGTGCTCAAGTCCATCCTCGCCATTGCATCTCCGATCTTTGATGATATGTTTTCGTTAGATAGAGGAGATGCAAAGGAGAAAAACTTGACTGTTACGAAGAATGGGTTGCCCGTTATCGAGCTAGGAGAAGGCAGTACCGCGTTGTACGGCCTTCTCCAGCTCATCTATCCTTACGCTACACCACTTGGCGATGACATCAAAACATACGTGAAAGTTGGAGAAGCCGCACGAAAGTTAGCCATGGACTGTGCCATGGCGAAGCTGGTAGAGGCTGTTGGGTCTTGCAAATTCATCACGAAGGAGCCACTTCGAGTATTCGCTGTCGCTTCGCACTTTGGTTGGGTAGAGGTGATGAAGGACGCGGCCTTGAATACCCTGTCGATACCAATGCGTGACCTCGGCCGGTGCGAGGAGCTACGGTTGTTAAGCGGGACAGAGCATTACGACCTGATTCACTGGCGTTTTGCTTGTCAAGACGGATTGGACAAGTTATTCGCCTCATGGGAGTCCAGCGGTGTCACCCACTGGTCGAGCGTGTCGAAATTGCTACGGCAGAGGCTGAAGGAAACGGGCTGCCCATGGAGCGGAGTGCTGATGAACGATGACAGTCTTGCAGATATCCTTGAACACTCCTCTCGCTCGAATTGCCGGCAGATCCTGTCGATTAGCAAGGGTGCGACGAGACAAATCCAACTTACTATATCACAGGTTCGTCTTGGGATACAAAAGAGTAATATCGGACTGACTCATACGCAGGTGCCATTGATGGTTGGTGATATTTGGGTTGTGCCGCCACTGGCATCACCTGTTTCACCAACTGGTAACATTCTGACTTCTCCAACTGGGGAGCTGCCCCAAATGTTCTAGTAAAAGCGAGCTTCCTTATGAGATGGTGGATAGTAATTACAAATTT
The DNA here is from genome assembly GCA_000497225.1 of Amanita jacksonii TRTC168611. NCBI lineage: Eukaryota > Fungi > Basidiomycota > Agaricomycetes > Agaricales > Amanitaceae > Amanita > Amanita jacksonii. The sequence goes on along the minus strand of AYNK01001600.1, from coordinate 4,971 downwards.
GGCGTGATGACCGATTGATATGCAGAAAAGGTCAGATGACGACAGAATTATGAGAGTCTGCCGAGCGCAGCACTTTCTTGCTAAGGAGAGAGTTTGATGCCGGGATCAAATCGATTTGGTTCCGAGACAAGAGGTCTGGACAAATGGACACACACCAACAAGGCAATGGTCGCCATCGACGCTAAAAAACCATTCGACTCATCTGCAAAAGCAGATGTCATCCTTCGTTCCTCTGATTCTATTGACTTCTTCGTATTAAAGCCAATACTCAGTGTTGCATCTCCGATCCTCGACGATATGTTTTCGTTGGACAGAGGAGAATCCAGGGAGAAAAACTTGGCTGTTACGAAGAATGGATTACCTATCATCGAGTTGGAAGAGGACAGCGAGACACTTTCTAACCTGCTACACCTGATTTACCCATACGGAGAGGAACCAAGTGATCTTGATGTTTGCGGGAAGGTGGCAGGAGCAGCACGAAAGTATGTCATGGACGGGATCGTTCAGAGGTTGAGGAGGATTATTATGGCCTGCGAGGAGATGAAGGAGGAGCCGATCAAGGTGTTGGCTGTTGGTATCCATTTTGGCTGGGAGGAAATTATCAAGGAAGCCGCCATGAACACACTGTCCACTCCCTTGCGCGATCTTCTCTGCACTGAATACGACGGCTTTCGAACGATAACCGCAGCAGACTTGAATGACTTGTTCCGCTGGCGTTTCGCATGCCAAGATGCCCTTGTAGCATTGTTCAGGTCTTGGAGGCAGGAGACTTCAATAGCATGGGCTACTATGAGTGGATGTCTGGAGGAGCGACTAGCGGAAACAGGCTGCCCGCACAACAGGTCGCTTATGAAGGTAGATGATTCTGTTCTCGCCAAGACCATGCAAAGGTTCCCAACCTCGCAGAGGCATGGTCCTAATCGCCAACCAAATTACGAAGAAATTCTATCAACCCGATGGGCGATGATGGACGATATCGAGGATGAGATATCAAATGTTCCCTTCAGGATAAAAGACTTTTGGATCATTCCAGGGCCGGCACCGGAGTAGCCATTCTCTAGGCTCATGGCGCCATGCCACGGCGGTAAGAATGGCAAGGTAGACACGGAGGTAGCAAAGGCTTGCTCTCATGGGTTATCGGTTATCACTGCCAAGCTCTGAGACGATCCTCACGTATACAACTACGATCCGGAGCCACCTCAACTTGACTCTCGGAGACTTTCGCAAACAGAAACATATCTTTGTAGTCGTTACCGAAATTTGATAAACTTTACAGACCGCTAGAGTCTACAGGATGTACAAGAGTCATTTTGGCCCGCCCCCTTTGCGTGTTTTTGTCTTTCTCAACCTCGATCTTCACTACGACCTTGTCGAATACTGATATCGCTGTATCTTTCTTGCCTGGCCCTCCCGGTACATTGATTGTATAGTTCTCAGCGTCAAACTTCGTATCTCGCTTGAACATGACAAGTCCTTCGAACCCAAGCCTAACAATCGTTTAACGCTTAAAAGTCGGTATTTAGAAAAGCTCACTTGGACACGAAGACACCAAGTCCGTTTCTGAACGTCCTAATCACGAACGCATCCTCGGTAGCAGGTGCTGCCTCGCGCTCGTTTCTATTCTTTAATGCAAGACCGACGTAGAATTCGATACTGGCACGTCCGGCCATCTGAGCCATTCGGTGTCGTCGGTTGACCACGTCCAATACTTGCGCGATATACTGCTTAGAATGTAGCGACGCGTGCAGCGGTGTGTAGCCAATGGCGGCGGCTAGTTGCCGATGTACTAATACATCTGCATAGAGATCCGTAAGCTTAGATTCCTGATAGATCTACTCAGCCTACCAGCGTATCGCCGTATGGGACTGGTGAAGTGCGTATAGATGGAACTGGCAAGGCCATAGTGGCCGAATGTATCTCGGCTTACCATCCCAGAGCAGAAATATTCCGCGGATAACATGCATCGGGTCGCCATAATCCGCACGAGCGTGTTGAATGCCGGTTCCTCGGGGTCCTGGGATGTCACCTTGAGCGATGCGAGGCCAGGAGGACTCAGGGGTAAAACGCACGACACATTGATCTAATGTTGCAGCTAGGTTCCCAGAGCTGGAAACATCCAAATTCAGGCCCTTCCTCTTCATCAGAATGTCTTGAAGTTTTTCGAAATTTGTCTTTGGAGGGGGCATATGTCGTCTGCATATGACTGTGTGAATGGATAATGAGGAGTACCCGGAACAAATATTACCTCAGAACGGCGGTTTGTGGGAACGTTTCCTGGATCTTGTGAGCTACGCTGATGTTTGCAAGCAACATGAACTCTTCAACCAGGCTGTTCGTTTCTCTCAATTCCTTTTGTTCCACATCAATGGGATCAGACGATTCAGAACTATCAAGTTGAATCTTGACTTCTGGAGAAGCCAAATTCAATGCGCCTGCCTCCATGCGACGCTCTTTCAGTTTCCGCGCTAGGTGGTTAAGTAATCGAATGGACTGCGTGAGCTCATCTTGCATGTGGCTGCAGAAGGATAATATTTAGTGGACCCCGGGGAGTGATATATATACGCACGGATCATCCTTCCGCAGCTGAGCCTCCTCGTAGGTGAAGGCCGCCTTTGAAGCGATGACTGACTTGGTGAATCTCACACTAACAATGTCGGCGTTCCGCGTCATTTCCTATAACAACTAAATGACGCTTTGCTAACAAGACGTCAGGCTTACCCAAATAGTACTGAAGGCCAACCTCTCCACGAAAGGCCGAAGAGAGCAAAGGTTAGTGCCCAGCAAGCTGGGAAGCATGTCAATACGCTTGTCAACAAGATACACTGTAGTTCCTCGTGCAGCTGCCTCGTGGTCCATGGCCGTGTCAGGAAGAACAAAATTCGATACATCAGCAATGTCTAGCATCAGAGACGTTCATATTTGACACGACTTGTGGAGCATGATGATACTTACGGACGCCGGCTTCGATGTTTCCATTTGGGAGTGTTCGGGCGTGCAATGCATCATCGATATCCTGACAATCTACAACGATGATTTAGTCGTTCGTCTCATGGGGTGGGGGTCTGATACTTTACTTGGAGGATCTATGCTACATATGATAAGATCTCTGAGATCCTCCCGCCCTTCCCAAATGTTGGACCCCGACGAGTTGGGTGGCACGACCCAGGTATCACCCTCCTTGGGTAGGCAATCGAGCACTGCACGCCCAAAAGGTCGGTATGGTACTTCAAACTCAAGCAAAAGACTTTCTTGTTCTGCTTCTTTGCTCTCTGCTTTTCCAAGGGCCCGAACGAAATGCCCTTCTGGATACCTGCAAATAAATGAACAGGCTGTTAAAATGCAGGTGGCGATGGAAGTATAATAATTACTAGCCTACTAGAGACGTCCCAACGATCAATCGTCACCAGTATTTTCTGACCGAGAAGGGATGGTGCTTGACGCGTCCGTAGACGGATGCGGGGCAAGAGTCGAGAAACGGGGGTTGCAAATACAGTTTGTAAAGAGAGCGACGTAGGGTTGGAGGAAGTGAGAGAAGTTGAGTCGATGTGGCAAACATATCTAAAACGCGAGCCTGTTGAGCATTGTAATAAAGGCGGAGGAGCATATGGTCTTACGCCCGCCAGTTTCTTTTGATAATTCCGACAACCTTACCAGTAGGTTGTCGTTCCTTCGCTTTACGTTCCTTCGTCCTCCGTTCTCCCGCAAGTAGTCTTCTTTCACGAGTCGATACACCATCATTCGTCTCATCTTCGTCTTTTTCGTCAGCGGAGGATTCAGCATCATCGTCTCTCAAAGTTGCTGGAACGTAAGTCAGCTAGTGGCCTGGATAGCATGGTGGCCAACTCACAATCTTGGTCGACAACTTCATCAGCGGGAGAGCTCCACTCCGTTTCTGGGAACACTTCAACAACCACTATATCACCGTGAACAGCCCTGTTCATGTTTTCTCTCCCTTGAAGAAGAACTGGCTTGTTGAACGTAGGTGAAGCAACTTCGCCCTATGATGAAATATATTGGAAGAAGTACGTTGAAAGAGGCAACGAAAGCGACCAAACCTCAAGATAGTTATATTGGTTAGCATTGAAGTGCCCTTGATGCAGGTTGCCATTCCTAACGCCGACAAGAAGAGTAGCAGTTGGCAGATACTGATAGAGGGTCACGACGATTATCAAAGAGGGATAGGATTAAAACTGACATCAGGATAAAATGTAGTCTTGGCCCCCATCGCAGCTGCAGATGCCCTTGTGGGTTCAATTTCGTCGGGGACAGCAGAAAGCAGATCAAGTATCTGCAGTTTCTTCTCATCGTCTTTCAGCCCCTCCACATACTGCTGCACTGTAACGAACAGACACATTGAATGAAGTCACTGCATGCGATAATGCTCCTCTTACTGCTCATTGAGACAATTCCCTGCATTTCTCCCTTCCTCCTGTTGGCTGCATCTTGAGTCAGCAAGATGACGGTAGGCACCTTCTTTTGGCTGCCAGTACGGATATGCTTTCGCGATAGGGATAGGTGAGAGGTGTACCATGAAGCAGCTGTCCGGATCCCTAGAACAGGATATAAGTCACTAAACACGATCGAAACGGGATGTAGTCACCTCGATCATTTCTATCATTTGGCGTTTCGTTTTCTTCCCGTATAACAGCTGTTTCTCTTCCAAAAGAGTTATTCAAGCTTCGCGCCGAGGCAATAAAACGCACGATCGATAGTGATTGTAAAAGACCCATACCGTTTTGTCATCCAATTTCGCAAGTGCTTTGAGGCGATTAAAAAGCGGTAAAGAGCGGTGGCGCACTTCTTCAAGAACGGTCTGAAGAAGGATGATCGGAGGTTTAAAGAGGCTTGACTCGAGTAGATCCATCTGATGGATGCGGATGTCAAATGCTATCAAGGAGAAAAATGGCGCCCGCAAACCTGCGCTAGAAAGATGTTTGTATCCGGCAGAACGAGGTGACCATTGGGAAAGGC
>AYNK01003224.1:0-22267 GCA_000497225.1 Amanita jacksonii TRTC168611 | reverse complement strand
GTTCTGGTTCTGGTTCTGGTTCTGGTTCTGGTTCTGGTTCTGATTCTGGTTCTGGTTCTGGTTCTGGTTCTGGTTCTGGTTCTGGTTCTGGTTACGGTTCTGGTCCTGGTTCTGGTTCTGGTTAACATTGATTCTACGTTGGGGGTATATTTCAACCTTTGTAGCATCGTGAGACCACAAAGAATACATACATTCCCGAATCAAAGCCATTTTGAAGCCGTTGGCATGGCTGGTTGAGGTTGGACTGGGTGACGCTATGAGATTTCGGGTGGCTAGCGAAAGCATTAGTGACGCCACACAGCTAGGGATGATAACTAATAGGGCTCACAAGATGAAGTTGATGGTGTCACCGTTTGTGGCGTTAAGATACTGCGGCTGGAACACCTGCTGATTGTCCGGGCCGACTTCAACGTTGAACGTATGTGCAAGCACGCCGGGGAGCGCAACCGAGAAACCAATAGCAGCGGTGAGATATGCGAGAGCGAACATTGTGTTGGAAGTCTTTGCTCGAGAGAGGAGTTGGTGCTGAGGATGACCCATGCTGGACAGTGGTTCTTATACCTTTTGCATCGTCAAGTTGCCAAGTAACGTCGTGCGCAAGAGCATCGACTCTGTTTCGGTTACGCGATACTGTCTGGGGAAGACCGACTCATACATGTCCTCGTCATTACGCTGGAGCAATGTATGATCTCGTCGCATCAATGTAGGTACTTGGCGCCAGTCGCATCATTCCGGTCCGCATCCTTGAACCGCTACCCGCCTCAAAGACAAACTGGAACGCCAATTGTGGCTCCATCTGAATACGGATAGGATCGTGCGTGGTGCGTTTAGGTGATGCCCCCGTCAGAAAGTAGGAACTCGCCAGGGCTATTACCAAGGTGTATAGTTTTTGTGAGGGTGCACAGATTCAACTTCTGGAGGCTGAATTATCCGAGATTTTCGTGTTGGTGTCCAGTTAGTAGGCGTGACGGAACGTGCTTAGCTGTCACGCTCAGACCGGGCAAGCGGCGAAACCTTACAACGTACCCGACTGCAAATCTGTTGGAGTCACTGATCCTATACTTTATTCTAGTCTCAAAACTGCCGAGTCCGCCGGTCCGCCCCGTCTCATGTCCCGAGACGCAAAGCGAAAAAAAAAGAACGTCAATATTGCGAATATTCATCGGCCGACTGACCGCACACAAGTAGAAGATTCTCGAATGAAGGATCTTATAAGCTCACAATTTTCTATTTTCAAAAAAAGTTTACAGGCGGATAAGACCGCGATGGGAAATCACCGTAGTTGTCTTACATGCTTTCGATATTCAAGCAAAACCGATACAGCCGCATTAAGGTGTCCAGGGTAAGGGCTCCAAGGGTGCTGTTCATCATCGTAAGGATCGACATCATGATAATGAGCATGGAAAAAGATGCGGGTGAGCAATCCGCTAGTCAATTAATGAAAATCATGCGTTTTTAGCGCTTAGATTAACTGCTAATTGTAGGAAGAAGTACGCCGCATTGTCAGTGGGTCTGGTCATCTCATCGGGTGATTTGATGGGCAGCGGCGGGAATTAAAGGGGTTCTCTTGCTGCGGCTCACCAGAGTTGCTTCAATCTTGAGTCTACGAAGCTCTTAGGAGCGGGCATCATGCATCATCAAACAGAAACACACAACAAAGTGAAGAGAATTTCATAATTGTTTTACTAGATCAGACTGACATTAATACACACAGATTATACACGACTTGCATGGTAAAGTACAATGAAACCCAGGAGAAATTTTTTGAAAAAGTTAATGCCAAAGAGTGACATTGTCCAAAACAGCGAAGGATATCAAAAACGCCTCCATTTGCCATTCATGGGAGCACTGCGCTGCCTGCCAAAGGGAGTCTGGGACCTCTCGAATCCCTCGTTACGAGGAGACCGCGTCGTTTTCATTGCCGCACCAAGCATGACTCCACCAGTGAGTACCGTGCTGACGCCACCTTGATAGAGGAATTTCTGTACCGACTTCTTCGACTTGTCGACGTAAATGTTTGATTCGTCAGTGCCTTCCTGCTCGGGAACATCTTCCGACGGCGGATATCCAGGAGGATAGACGTCAGCCTTTGTTGGTACTTGAGAGTTAGAGCCAGATGAGGCGGTAGATAATGAGGTCATGCTATCGGCTGAGGAAGCCGACGAATTGCGAGAGAAATGAGATAGGGTAGAAGAGCGAGAGCTGGGACGCGAGCTGGCAGGTGACGATACAGGTGACAGTTCATCGAGCTGGAAATGGTCTCGGGTGGGCGTAGGCGTGATACCAGTCACAGTAGAAAGGAGGGCAAATATTTCATCGGCTTCTTCTTTATCGTTGGATTCGAGAAGTTCCTGTGCTTTCGTCCGGCCTTGTACACGGGCGATCGCAGAGTCGACAGTAGCACGGAGAGAGGCCTGCGACGGCCTCTCCTCGGGAAGAGAAGAGGGGACCTGAATGCGTAGGTGGGGTGGGCGATAAACTTTAGGCTCTTGCCAGATAGTCGTTGTGGTTCCGTCGCGGCCTCCGAAACGGATGACAGCGCGGAGAGGTTCAATGAAAACGTCCAGTTCTTTCCCGCCGAGCGCGATGATCCAGTCGGCCCAATCCACACCGGCCGCAGCACAGGCAGCCAGAAATGGGCGTGGGGGCTGGACCATGGGAGATAACGTCATGTAGATGCAACGGTCGTATGAGCCAAAGTAAACGGTCGTGAGTTTCGTTTGCAGAACGGTCTGGGCGGTCGAGATCTCGCTTGGTGTATAGAACATGATTAATGGACGTGTAAGAAAAACGATGGTTTCAGTCAAGCTTCTAGGAATTCCGGCTGCGGAATCAGCGTTGCGTGTGTTAATGTACACCATTTCAGTTTCGTATGGATCGTTGTTACGGACGTGAGAGGTGGCGTAGTTTAATGTTGAAAAGAAGTCGGCCGGCGACACAACAGTGACTGTTTAGGGATACAAAAAGTTGGAGTCAAAATTTATCCTTAACGGGGCGTATAAGTGGGGGGGTTATATACCAACACGGCAGACCAACGCTTACCTGGTGAATACACAGATACCGGCTCGAGTATTAGCGCTTGGCAAAAAAAGATAGGAACGAAATGAAAAAGTTCAGAATTAGACACACGCTTTGTTGATTGGGCAAGCCCAGTATGAGGGAGTTGAAGCGTAATGTGGACCGGGCTTTATACTTCATTACAATAAGCCACTAGACAATGAACAAGAGCCGCATTGTAAGTTGTGGCGGTGATCTGAACAAAGACCAAGCTGGCACGTGACAACAATGCCCTTTGTTTGGTTGTGTGGCTTTGTGGCTTTGTGCACCGTGACGTGGCATGTGTCATGCCGTCACGCTCAACTTTAAGCGCTGGACTGTTTTTCTTTTCTTGTTCTTATCGATGAGAACTATGATAGTGTTACAAGTTGCAACTACGGCTTTCCACGTAGAATCTCTTCAAGCGAAAAAGATCGATATCCGCTTTGCACTTGGGTGACCGGTGCCGCTAGCTGAAGGCATGGAGTGGGGTAAGAATAACACATCGTTGGGGAATGACTATTATACGGTTGGAACGGAATATCTGAGATTAATTCCTCGGGCGGACATGCATTCCGTTAAGGGACCCAGGTGTACGTATTCAGCAATCTCAAAGCATTTAACACGGGCCGATGTGCCGGATTGTCAAATAGAACCAATATTGTACTAGGCGCGAATGCTCCGAGGATTTTTTGTGGGGGCCGAAGATGCAAGTGTATACCTGAGGTGAGGTGTATGGGGTACTGTTTAGTAACATATATTCTTAGAACTCTGCACACTATAGCATGGCGATAGCTCGTGTTTTCTATTGATGCCGAAGATCCAATTTTCCTTATTCTGGTTCACCCTGGTATGTCCAGCAGCGTGTCTATCTCATAGCGGCGGCCGCAGTATCCCAAGCAAGCCGAGCTTACCTATCCACGCTTATTCCCTTTTAGGCGAGCTCGGATCCATGAGAGGTTGACATATAGATAGATTGTGATGTGCAGTACGCCCTATCAGTTTAACTGAACAGGATTATCAATACAAATCGGAACGGAATAGCGTTAGTTGTGTATTCCTTCAACACGCCAAATCTCACCCCTGACAACTCCATCATTCACAGACTATCGACTATCGATAAAAAAAAAAATGTTCGTTTCTAAATCGTTCTAGCATCAATTCCATCCGAACAGCCTCACCTCTGGCGCTGTGCTCATTCCGGACGCCAGATTGAGGCATGCACCATACCGCTTCTTGACGCACAAGCTTGATGTGCATCTCTTTGCTGTGTAAATTGCATACCATAGTGCTGTTTTGATTCAGGGGACCGAAAAGCTAAGTTCCGAACAGCCATGGAGGAGCTTCAGAATTGTAAAGGAAACAAAAATTGATCATAAACTGATCCAACAACAGGCAAATTATTATCTATGGATGACAGAACTCAGCGCTACGGTTCTTCATAGCTATGAGTTCATTCTAGTTTCTGTAACAAATGATCGGCTGGGCGGCGGAGAGCCACACCCTTCTTATTGCGATAGAAAAGTACGTCGCCTGTGAAAACACATTAGCGAGCCGCATGACCTTGTAAATATCATATGCCGTCACCTTCATTTTCAACGAATTGACAAGCATTGTAACTTTCCCATAGCGCCTTGAAAACGGGTTTATCGGAACGAGCGTAATGGTCGCCGATGAATTCCTTCAAATATTTCGTAGCTTCCGGAGTATGATCTAGAGTTTGAATATGGTCATTTAGAAGCTCGGAGAGAACTGAATGATGTTCGTACAAAACGGCATTTTCGGGAAGAACTAATGTTCAATGTACATCAGAACCGGTGTCCTTTAGAAATGGCGAGACGAAACGTACGTGATGGATAACATGGTAGTGCGCGACATCGTGCAGGAAGAAGCGGCCTTGCCATCCGAGGAATTCCCGATCAACGGTAGCGGCAGCCCCACGCTGGAAGTTCCACATCCCTGCACGATAGTGTGGAAGCGTGGGGTCCGTGTGATGGAGGTAGGTAATCATGATGACTATACAAATTTTAGCTGGACCGTCCGGTGAGAGTATCACGGACAAAAGGCTTACACCAATGAGTGACCATTAACCATGGAATGCCATAGTACTTGATAACTTGGAGGGGACCGAAAAACCGGCAAGCATCAAAGACAATCCAGATCATTGCAGCGATACCAAGGTTAGATAAGATGACAAGGCCCCTTTGTTGCTTGGTGAACAAGATAGCATTCGCTGAACGACAGAGTTTAGCTCTTGTGTACGTGTATAATGGCAGAGATCAACTCACGATTAAAGTGATTTGTCCACTTCGGATAGTTCTTTTGTCCCGAAACGTTGTACACTAAACGGAGGTCAAGCTTAGGATTCTGCCTGATACTATGATAACGGTGACTTACAGAGATAAGCTGGGAAGGCAAGGACCTGTTGTCGAACCAACATGTATAAGGTGTAGAGAGGCGTGTCCCCAAATATCTCATCGTAGTTAATGGATCCTTGTACTTCCTCAGGTATCCCCAAGTCTTCTCTTGTTTTAGGGACGTAGACCTCGTCGCGTTCCATTGATGCATGATTGCTGTGATGTCTATGGTGTGATATTCTCCAGCTGAAAAAGGGTGTCCAAAGAACAGTATGTGTAATCTGGAAAGCCGCGTTAGAGGGGAGCGATACCAAGTTAGTTAGTACTTACAAATCCAATGATGTCATTGACATATCCGTGATCCGAGAAAGAGCCATGCCCGCACTTTGCAGTCATTTAGCAAGGACGTGGAAGTGGACATCACATTGAAAACCTACTTCATGTCCAATAACCCATATGCCAGTGAAAATCAAACCTTGGAACCACCAACTACAGAAGAAACGGGTTTAACACCACCATTAAAGCAGTTTGGTAAATCTCACGTACTAAGTAAGCCACGAGGCACCTCTAGCCAACCCTAGGGCAACCGAAGGCAACGCCAATTTCGCAGCTTCACTGGCAAGATATAATTCGGTTTGCCTGATTGCTTGGAAAGCGAGCACTGCCAGCACGAGGTCACGGGCAAAGAAAAGTAATCCTCTTTTCGTGTCCCTGACGAACAAACGAGCTGGGATTGCAGCCTTAATCTCTGCCATAGACCTGATGGGAAAATGTAAGCGTCTGCCCCTCTGTCAAATAACTGCTTTCCATACCAGTTCATCGGAGTGAATTGAGGCAGGTCGGCTTCCGTGTGCTGCCCATTGCTTGGAGAGTGATCAGAGGCAACCATCGTATATGTCGGGCTTTGATGGGTAGGAGTGAAGAGTACACCGGAGGGTGAATCTGGAGACCATCAATCATGAAACAGGTGGCTTTTAAACTGTGGAATTATGTTGTAGTGCCATATTTTATTTTTTTCCAAAGACTTGTCATCTGGTCGGTTGGTGGCAGATCTTCGACCAATGTTCCATGGTTGCGATCTCGACATTGGAGACGCTCGGCACGACCCTGACGCCACAAGTTCGCTCACCAAGTTCGGACGGGAATAGGTACATGTTAGTTTAAGGAGATGAGGCTTGGGAAGGGCGCGTGGGGCATCTAGCTTCCCCGAATGATACGCACAGGACTTGCGGGTCAAGCCACCGATCAAGATTAAGGCATCAAGAAACTAAAGTTTATTCGGAACGCAGGTAATAGAGCAAGCGAATTGGTCGAGATTAGCGATGCGGTTCGTGGGCTATGATTGTTTTTCTAACGCGCTAAGCTATTTAGGGTTTGGCGCGTGGGCTCAGAACTACGAGCTCAGCGGAAAGGGGTTCTCGGAGTCCACGCGTCCGAACTATGGCTGAAGCTCCCCATGCGACCATAATACTGACAGACAGACCGAAAAGGTTTCCTCATGACATTAACATTCGGGTTTAATAAGAATCGTCTCTAAAGATAAATACCCCAAACTTTTGCTTCCCGCCTTCCTCCCCATAGTCAAGCATGCTCTTAGCACCTCTACTCCGAGATAGTCCTGAATATCAGAAGAGGCTCCAAACGCCCTTTAGGCCCACCAAGGTATATCTTGATATTTTTAGCTTCAATGCCTTAGCCTAACCCAGGCATTAAGATAACGTTGGCCGAGATCCACGCCGCAATCCCCAAGCATTTGCATGAAAAAAGTACCCTCAAAGGCTTACTCTACGCAGTCAGATGCGCACTTGTCGTGTTCGCACTATTACAACTCGGTTCCCGCCTTGAGTCTTTTTCTACGTTGTTAGGACAAGCGCTAGGAGTGCAGCCTATCGCCGCACTTGCCAAGTGGGCACTCTGGGTCGCTTACTGGTACTTTCAGAGCCTCGCCCTGGCTAGTCTGTGGTGCCTTGCCCATGAAGCAGGTCATGGCAACATATCTCCTTATGCGTGGGTCAACGATACTGTTGGCTTCATTATGCATACCGTATGAGTATCTTACTCACCCAGTTACGCTTTAATGTCTGAAAGTAGTACAGGCTGTGCTCGTTCCATATTATGCCTGGCAGTCGACTCACAGGGCCCATCACAAAGCGACTGTTTCCATCGAGCGCGATCAGAATCATATGCCGCGAACTCGTTCAGAACATCATTTACCACCCTCGAACATTGCCAAACTAACGGACTACAAGGAAATGTTCGAAGAGACTCCTATTTTCACTCTCGTCCGAATGCTAGTGCATCAGCTCCTTGGGTGGAACATCTACCTCCTTACGGACGCCAGCGGAAATAACAAGCATCCAAAGGGAACAAACGTAAGTCGGACAAGTACAAGGATTATCGTGTCTAACCTTTCGGTAGCATTTACTACCTTCATCCTCGCTTTTCAAAGCCGAGGAGCGCAACGCGATCATAATTTCGGACGTAGGCCTCGCTCTTATGTCATGTATTTTATATCTCTGGTCGTCGAAGATCGGCTTCAACAGTTTCCTGAAGCTTTACCTGATTCCCTACATTGTGAGTATCCATAGACCCCTTTCTTCATCATCGATCGTTTTTCTGATCCGTGTGGAACATCCAGTTCTGTAACCATTGGGTTGTCATGCTCACATTCCTCCATCACTCAGACCCTTCTGTCCCATACTATAGGCAGAAAGAATGGACATTCCTCAGAGGTGCATTGTCCACTGTCGATCGTCCGCTCCTCGGTTGGGCTGGTCGATTCTTCTTCCACAACGTGTCCCATGATCATGTCAGTTATTGTTATCCTCACCTTCCGATATATAAACTGACGTGGAGCACTTCCAGATCGCTCATCACCTATTTTCCACTATCCCGTTCTGTGAGTCTTATAAATAAATATTCCAGGCTTCTTGTAGTGATCTTGATAAAATGCCGCAGACAATCAGCCTCAGGTGACGGAGCACATAAAGAAGGTCTTGAAAGAAGACTACAATTACGACTCAACGGTGAGACCCGCTTTTTTTTTCTTCCCACGTCCAGTGGATCCTCATAGTTACTTTTCAAAGAACTCCTTCAGGGCTTTATACCGCTCCTTCACTGAATGTTGTTTTATCGAGGACGAAGGCGAGATAGTCTTCTACAAGAACAAGTACGGTCAACCGGCCCGTGTCCTGGCATCCAATTGGGCGAATGATACCTAGGTATTATTATGGAGTACAAGTCGAATCAGAAGTAATAGCGGATCTATCAATTAATTTGCCTGAACGTGCCTGTTCCTATCGATGCCGGTCTGATCATAGTGCGCATAACGATATTTTGATGCTTCTCATCTGCGGGAGAATTGTGCCTCGCATGCTTTCCGCTCAGAAGCTCGTGTACAATTGAAAAAAGAAAAAAAAAAAAAAACTTTCATGTAAATGTATCGGATGATTCGGATCATGGCGCAATTCCGCCTGTAAGCGCCGTTCTTTATCGTTGAGAACAAATTCCGGTAACGTCAAGGTAGCTCCGTAGGAGGGAGGATCTAGGTACCATCACGATAGCCTTTGGAATGCAAAGTTACAGACACCGATACGTTGTTCATTGGATTTACTGAACGCAATGGGATCATCGTAGCCTCAACGCCGTCCAACTCGTGACCTTCCACCTACATGGCAACTATTGTAAGGAGAAATAGTGTCGCCAATAACTGGCTCCTTCGCCGTTTTTTTTTTTTTTTGTCTTTTCTATCGTATTTCTTGGGCAGCACGTATCGTATTTCTGGGGATAAGCAAGCCACCAATGTTTCAGATTGACAAGATATTGTTTAAAAATTTAACCGTAGGACAGTGGGGGCAGCAAAGTAACGTACTCTGGCATTTAGATCTATACCAAAAATATGATTAATTCCATCACACTCGAACAGCAATTGGCTGCAGTGGGCAGATAGAAATCTTGGGTCAGCGGCAAGGGGCTGCACGTTCGTCCCCGCACCACTAGCCTTCCGGGGAACTACTATTGTATGGCTGTGTCCCGACCATCGGGTTCGCACGCTCCCCGCCGTCTAGGACCGGACCGAGTGCCATGACATGGACAATAGTATCTTTTCCTTATGGTCATGTATGATCGGACCCCGTGTATGACCCACAATGTTGCACTGATTACAGAATCACGGTGTACTTTGGCGCTGTGTGTATCTTCACACTTGTATTGTCTCTTGACGCTGAGTTACGTTAATGTGTGACGCGGCGTCACTGGAAAATTTTCGGAGCCACAGGCGGCGCTTATCGATTGTGTGACACTTGGTGAGAATATCACTACCTTATTGCTCAGCGTTCAATTATCACTAAAGTTAATAGAGTAATCCCTTTACAGTTGCTGTGTCGGGCTACGTGTCAAAAAAAAAAAATACGGACGGGAGCGCTGAGACTTGTTCACAAAAGATTGGAGAAATTCTAAAAGGGGATAGTACCGTGATCCTAACGATATCTACCCAGCTAGAAAGTACGCTTGTGGCCCCGACAGCGACACAGCCAGTGAAAATTTCGCGACCCAGTTTGGGGATAGGCTGTGCTTCATGAGCGGCGAAAATGAACTTTTCGGGTACTCAATACTCAATTCTCGCATCGTCAGTTCCCGTTGTTTCCATTAACTCTCGTCATTCATTAATTCTGTCAATACAATACTTCCTATTCGCCTGCAACACCCATTTCAGGGATCCGAAATGCCACAGACGCGCAGGAATGGTCATCGGCAAGCTGAACAAGGTGTTGAGCACTCACGACAGGTCGCTTTCGGCAACCGCCGCAAGCACATCAGAGGATGTCAAGTGCGCCCCAGCCTGCCGGATCGAGCAAGGCTAATAATAATATATCAACTTGGATATTTTTCTCTACCTCGGATTGCGTCCTTCCCATTGATGGATCTGGGGCATCCCTTCCTCTTCCTGGCCACTAACCTATTCATGCTTTAAACATTTTGGGTGTAAACTTCGAATCAGGAAGCCACCCCAAATCCCACTGGAGGCATTTCGCGAGACGCCACAAAATTCCCTCTCTTTCATAGTAACATAGTAGCCGGCGAGTAGGAACGGTTGCATAGTCGCGGGCCGAAAAAAAAAAAACAACATCACAGGTGTTCAAGGTACGCAGAAAGGATAGGATGATATTAGTGGTGGCGCTGATGACACCCTGTCTCTTGCTTCCAGGTGCTGTGTGATCGGGTTTCCCGGTGGTGTGCCCTATAGACGGTACCGAAGTTATCAAGCGAGCCAAAAGCCTGGTCCGGGGAGGGGAAAATGTATTCCCGAGGATTGCAACAAGCCTTGAAGGAGTGTCGATGGAGTCAAATGCAAAGGTTGCCCGGTGTAACGTGCTCCACCATTCTGTCGACGAATGACTGTATGCGAACATTCCGTGACACACTCAAAGTGGACGCATGAGGAAACCTGCATGATATCAGTGAGAGAGAGAGAGTCATCTTCCACCGGATACACTGTTAACCAGAGCTGCGTAGATGCAATAGCGCTCACCCTTTAGACAACCAATATGGTGGTTCGACTCGTAGTTGTGATGAAAAACACATACGGGGCTTTAAGCACACATTCTTTTGTAGAATCCGGCCCTTCTATGTCTCTCCCGTCGTTGGGGAAGACGATACTATTCAGAAATTCCCACTTGTCATTGGCATTGTAGTTCGGGGATATATTGGCTAGATTAAAGATCTCTTCGTGCAGAGGTATCATCATCACAAGGTCGATCTGACAATCGGATATCGCTCGTGAGACAGCTCTGACATAACCTTTGGGGTCTGTCCAGTGTGTTCAGCGCTTTACACACACACACAGGGTAATGCAATTGGATCTACACCCGAATAGTTAGCCTGAAGATAAGAGGTAGAATGTTCACCGTTCACCGTTTCACCGACCACGTAAACCAAATGACCACAACGTGCCGGGCGTTCGTTATATACTTCGATGACGTCATGGTTATTCCCTCATAAGATTACGACGTTTCCTCAAATTTGTCCTTCTGGAGTCTCATGCTGGGGCTAGGGTTGTTGCGATGTTGTCCCCCCACCCAGCATCGTTTTTTGACGGCTTCCAACTGTTCTGTCAACATTAAGTAGCAAGATGGTTATCAACGCTGGAAACGATAAAGGCAGTTACCTCAGGCCGCCTATGTATGGTCTTGCAGTGGATGCCACAATTAAACTAACCCTAGAGGTTATGGTGAAGGTCAGAGGTTCGGTCAAGACACGAGTGAAAGTGAATGGAGTTCAACAGAGTACAACTATCCCCCCAGCTTCCATGCATTGCTATTGTCGGTTAGTGGGCGAAGCCTGTGAGGCCCCAGAGCGAACTCAAACCAATTCCGGGCTCTTCGTGGGAAGCAATAGCCCTTCTTCGACGTTTAATTTCGGATCGGCACAGTCACACACACACGCACCGTGGACTACGTAGCTCCTATCCTGATGTAGTACCCGTCCACAGGCGGTTGCTGCGTAAGCATGTCTTTTTAGTTGCGGCAACAGTACTTGGCCCAAGTCCTACACGTGTGATTCTCCAGGTATTGCCTCAGCCTCACTTCTTCCATGTGTGAATACGAGCCTTCTACTACCCTACTCGTGCGATACTTCGCGCTACCCTTGTCGTACCAATGAACGTTGCTCCGCCCGCCAGATCTGACGACGGGGACGGTGCGGATAACAGCTTGTTCCATCCACACTTTGGCTGCCCCGATGGGGACGTCATACTCCGTTCCCTCGAGGACATTCTGTTTCGCGTACACTCATACACCCTTCGCAACGCCTCTGGCCTTTTTGAAACCATCTTCAGCCTTCCGCAACCAGCTGAATCCACGAAGATCGATGGATCCGATCGTCACACCGACCGTTGTGCACCTACCACCGTCACAATATCGATCTACGAAACGGCTTCTCTCCTCGCCCACGTCTTGTCTCTGATCACCGGCAAGGTGCCAGTTCAGCCCTTGCACACCCTAAGTCTCTCTACCCTTGCGCGGCTCCTCTTCCTCGCCGAGAAATGGGACGCACCAGGGCCGATATCCTATATCCGCAACGCAATCAGCAGTTCTCATTTGACAGACGGAAAACACGTTTTCTTTCCTTACTCTCCATTCTCGTCCTTCCCGCCCCTAGCCATCCCAGAACCCACCTCTGCGTTGTCATTTGCAGAAAGACCTCATGGACCGGGTCCTCTCAACGGCTTCTTCCGCACAGATCCGGTCCAGATCTACGTGATATCAAGGCATTTCCAGTGGCGGGAAGAAGCTGAACGCGCTGCCGTGAGTCTCCTTGCCATGAGTGCCGACCAGTTGGAGATAAAGTGGGCAGAAGTTCAAGAAGGCCAGTCGTCTCCCGAAGAAGAAGAAGAAGAAGAAGAGATAGACGCCACCATGTTCATGGTGACAAACAAAGATTGGGAATCCATCATGGAGTTGAGGAAACGACGATGTGATTTGTTCAGACATCTGATCGACAGTCGGGAGAGGTTCACCGCTGGAAATAAGTGAGTCGGATCTCTCACTCTCGGTAGTTCAGATAATGACACAAGGATAATCCCAGTCCGAACTACAGTTGCATCCGATGTGGTTACAGCAAGCTTGATAACTCTTCTTGGGATATGTTAAAGCGTGCGATGATGGCGGAATTCGAACAAAGACCATTGGGAGACACGCTGCTGGCAGCTTTGGTAATCCCTACAGGGTTGGGCGTGGATCCGCAGCCTCTTGACAGTAGTCAAAGTGCGAACAACGATGATGCCGTTCTGTCACTTGCCCCTCCCTGCCCAGAGGCAACGACCACCAGTATACTTCCGATACTGACTTGCCGGAAAAACGACGGAGAGGCGTGGCCGGAGCTCGCAGCTTGCTTCAGAGCCAAGTGCCCGAACGATGGCTGCGGGGCGGCCAATTATGATCCTCTTGCGACTCTCAGACAGATTAGGCGCTGCGTAGAAGAGTTGCCGTGGAGGCTGAGATGGGATGAATGATAGAGGCGCGGGAAAAATGACATGTAGTATCTTTGTTTTGTTTTTTTTGCGTCTTGATGATGCCTGTATTCATTTGCAATCTAATAACTATGTCTGTGATATAAGGTGAGAGAGAGCAGGTTCCAAGTGGGATATATACGCACGGACCATTTCAGCCTGACCAGAGAGTCGTTCTACATCTCCTGCTAATTAGCCATGCTCTTGGACCGTTAGGAGCTAGACGCTTTGTCTCTGAGCCACTTGTTGGATCCGAACGCCCATCCCATACTATGGTACTTTCTGACTCGGTGGCGCGCAGTGCGCGCACTGACTCGGACCCAGTCGTCTGAAACCCTTGCTCTTGGAATCATTGAGCATCACGCGCCTCGATTCTACCGACGTTGTAATCCTTACAACGATGGACACCATAAACTTTCTTGATTTTCCTGATGATCATTTCAGCCTTTGTCCTTCCACATACTTCGCCCCGCTGTATGAGGCTCAGACTCAGGTTAACGAGGCAAGGATTGTCATCCTCGGCAAACATTCTGATCCTGGTCCTGCAATTATAGACGGGAATGTGAGGCAGGGACGACGTAAATTAACCACATAAGACTACATTCTACAAGGTGAAAATTGGATTGTACATTTCCGATAATGCAGGTCTATGACGCTGCTGCTGACACTTTCTCTTCCGAGGCCTCTAGAGGCTCAGCGGCCGTCGCATCTCCATTTTCTTCGGCTGGCTTTGCATTCTTGCCCTTACCCGGAGGAGGGGGATGGTATACTTTTTCCTTTAGAAACGCGGTGAGACGATATATGAGGATGCATCGCATAGAGGGTAAATTTACTTTCTTCTTTTTCTTTTCTGGCTTTGCATTCGGGTCCGGGTACGCAAGCTTCTCCATCTCTCTCAATTCCTCACTCTCCACAAACGCCTTTCTTATTGGTTCCAACAGCCTAATAATAGCATTTGAAACGGTGGCCTTGAGGTCTTTGGGATGTAGCGTCTTCTCCTTGAAATCTTTCTCCACCTCAGCGAATGACTCGTAATGTGTCGGACCCCCAAACTTTTCGTCTCGCTCTATTGAAAAGACGGTTCCCTCTGGCGCGTTATCGGATATAAATGGGCGCTGATCCCCCAATCCGCTTTCGAGGAGTGTGTCTCCTCTGAGCCGGTCGAGTCTCAACTGGCTTATGGGTATCAACACAGCCTTGACGAATGCTAGGAGGCCGTTGTCTTCACTATTGCCTTCCTCGCAAAAGGCAGCCTTGATCTTCTTGCGGATGAGTTCCGGTGTATCCAGAAAATCAATTTTCGAGTTAGGATCTGATGAGGACATCTTTCCGCCCGCTAGACCGGGCACCATGGCGTTCATCAGATGCGCTCGTTTGCGATATCCGAGCCGTGGAAGATAGAGCTCCGCAAAGGTGAAAATTTTCCTCTGGAGTGTGGATCGTCAATCGTCAAACCAAGTGGGGTGTTGAAAAAAAAAAAAAATCTCTACATGCCTGATCGACCCCGCCGAATTGGAAATCCACTCCGAGATACTCTTCATCTAAAGCTTGCAGACCAGGGTACAAAAGCCCACTAAGCAGTGGACTTTCGACCTGTTTCACGACCTCAGCTCCGGCCTTTTTCGCATCGTGTTCGGTGACGATTGCACAGAGCCTGTAGTTGTCGAGGTTGTACTCTTTGCTGAGCTGGTACGATGATCCTTCGACGAACCGGAGTTTTGAGGTGGGGATCCCGAGGGATGTGAACACGGTTAGGAGGAGGTGTCGGTAGTATTTGGTTCGGTGTGCGACGAGCTCGAAGGGGGCTTTGAGGTTGTCCAGGAAGGCGTGGACATCTGTTGTGAAAGGAGGGTTTAGTATAAGAATCGAGCTACAAAAAAGATGAGAAACACTTTCCTGCTAGAAGAACGGTCACCTTTGCACACGTGGAAAGAATTAGCAGACGATGCAGGTGAAGCGAATGAGGAAAGAATGGACAAAGACAGGAACTCACTTCGACGCCTGCACGCAGAAAATCGGCAATCTTAGTCAAGGGCACGAAATAACCGATATGAGCTGCAGGGGGGAAACAGAGTTTATTAGGGTCGCGTTGATCAGGAATTTGTCACTCACGTCGTCCAGTTGTAGCAGTACCTGTTGGTTACATATATACAACCTGAGGTGAATAAATGGCGTGGTATATACGCACCCCAGTACGCTTTTGGCGAACGACCTTCCGCAATGATGGATTTGATCGTGTCGCCGCCGAAAACTTCTTGTAATCTTCTGGTAATCAAGTCATATTTCTCTTCTGCAGTCGCCATCTGCACACAGGGATGGAGGGGAAGGATATCAAATCGTTGGATGCAAAAGATATCTTTTTACTGACTCGATTCGGATGTCACCGAATAATTTACTTCTGGTGGCCTTGCCAAGCATCACATACAATAAAAACAACAGAACGTCAATTAGACTACAAAAAAGTAAGAAAGCGTCGTGGGGGGGGTTCAATGTGACTAATTAACCCCTAGTGCCCAGCGCCCTTCTCGAACACAGTAATAGACTCTACTTCATCAAAGTTGTACAATGGTTTAAGTACGGCATCCCGGCGGAAAAATATCCAGCGCTTGATCCAGTACGGTAAAAAGACGTTTAGCTGATAGGCTGCGTGTTTACTCGTAGGGACTGCGAAGACGTAATCGAGTTCTTCTAGGGTTCGTTGTTTCGTTTCTGATCGCGACATAAGCCAGGTACATCAGATGAAACGGGTTTGATGCATACCAGGTAGAAGGAAGAAGATCATAACCAATGCCACCACGTTTAGGCCCGCGTAGAAACCGAAAGCTTAGGGTAAAAAAGTATAAATATGCGGCTTGTTGAACCAAATGCAGTACAGTAACATACCTCCTTGGCTGCTGAGGGCACCCAACATGCGGGGGAACGTTAAGGATAGAACAGAGGCCCAGAACAAGTTGGTTGCAACACCCCAAGCCCTTTGAATTCTCATTAGCAAGGGTTGGTTGAATATCATGGCCCAAAAACTCTTACATTCCCATTTCTCTGTGTGTCAGAGGGAAAACTTCGGCGGAGTATGTGAAAGGTACGGGCCCTTCGCCAGGAGAGTAGAATGCTGTCGGGCGGGGGGGTATGAGCAAACTTGTGTCTTTCTCAGAAGGGATTCTTAGTCCACTCACCTGCAAACAAGAAGACGAACAGGGCGATGAGAGGCACCCTTGCACCATTGTCTTTGGGGATGTAGAAAGAGAATCCCGCGGCAAGCAACGTCCATGCCATGTTCGGGAAGGTAAACAACAGGAGGTTGCGACGCCCGAAGGTATCAATAGTCTATGGGGTTGATAAACAGGTGGGCTAAGACGTAATGCCAAACCGACTAACCCAAACAGCGGGGAAAGCAAACAGCCAGTTCACCAAACCAAAGCCCCACGAGGCTAGCAGGGCATCTCTCGTCGAGTAACCCGCTTGTTCAAAGACGGTTGACGAGTAAAATGCAATAATATTGATACCACACATTTGCTGCGCGATCATGACAACGAAGCTGGCCAAGGTAGCACGGCGAACGCGAGGGATAGTGAACAGTTCGATGAATCGTGAGATATAGGTTGAACCCTTGAGGATAGCAAATTCTTCTGTCAACTGGCGGTGGACGTAGTACAGATCACGGGCGGCTTGAAGTGGGCTGTTGCGCAAGCGGAGGAAGGAGTTGTAAGCGTCACGATAGCGCCCCTTTTTCATCAACCAGCGTGGTGACTCTACAAAGCAGATTGAGAAAAGAGTTCATAAGAAAAAACTATGCTTTTGATAACCATACCAGGGCAGAAGTAGATGCCGACGGTCAGGGGAATGGCTGGCAGGAAGGCGGAGGCAATCTGTAATCGCCACGCAATTCTACCGATGCGGAATAGGATCAAGTTTGCAGAGAAGCCTAGGAAGATACCGAATGCAGTCTATGTAATGGTCAGCGCTGTGTTGGTTGGTTGACTCCAGAATATGCTTCAAGGACGCACCCACATCTGCCAGCACATAACCAGACCACCTCGAATGGAGGCTGGCACATTTTCTGCGGAAAAGACGGGGGAAGTGGAGGCTTTGGGCCCCATACCCAAGCCGAGGAGAAGACGGCATACCTGAATGAAGAAAAAGGTGGTCACTATGAAGTTTTTACAACAGCCCCCATAGAGATGACTTACAAACAATTGGGGCCAGGTTTGTGCAAATCCCTGACCGATGACGCTGAAGATACAGAATATTCCACACCAGAAAAGAGTTCCTCGTCGACCAAAGTAATGGTTCAACGGATCGCTAATCCAGCAGCCGATCAGGCACGATGCGATGTATGGCCTGTGCTCCGTCAGTTGTAAGCGAGTAAGATGACATGGAAAGATCATACTGACCCAGCGTTAATGAGGCCGACTATCCACTGGTTACGCGCAGCGGCTGCTGCGCCGGCGATAGCTGGATTATCAGAAATGCCGAACTCGATGGGAAATGAGAGATTAGCTCCATTTGAACCAGTTTGATCCCAGCCCCTAGTAAATGACGACATGAGTATATTGAGGAGAAGAAATTGGCCAAACGTACTGTACGGCAGCAGCAAGACTGCAAATAATGACCGTCAGGTACAGGTCTTTGGGTTGATTCCACTTGTCTTGAGTAGAAGAGTCAATAAGTGCCTTCCAAGTAAAGCATATACGAACGAGTGACCTCTCGTCGGATAATTGCTTTATCAGCTTCATCCAGTTCTGGGATTTCTTCAAATTTTTTGGGGTTCTGTGCTAGCAAAGCACCCTTGCGTAACAAGGGAAGGATATCTTCCATATCGTTCTCATGAGCGAACGTTTCCACTTGATGGAGGAGTTCCGTCTTTGGAATGCCATACAAAGGGTTTTGAATTCTGCACAAGTCAACAACGGCTTAGCCGCGAAAATATCAAACCCATTCAGGACGTACCTAGCCTGAACGTTATTGGCGAGGTCAACCTGGTGCTCCGTCTCATGAACGGACTGCTTCTCCCCGTCGGATGACATGGTTACAATTGACAAATAAAAGAGCCAAGCGGGTCTAACAAGTTAATGGGAAACAAAAAAGAGAGGCGAAGAGCTCCACAGCCAACCCTTGGAAGCGAACAGTGGGAAAGACAGGGGGAGTTTGCGCACTGCGAGAGAGCATTGGTCCGCCGCCTCCGCACCTTTTTATGCCGAGGTATCTCCAGGTGATGAATCTCATCATATCACATCGGGCAGTTAGAATAGAAGCTCCAAGGCCATTACGAGACATCGGCCGTTATACGACGGCGTGAATATCCTCATCTGATGATCATCAAAACACGCAGTGTGCAACGGTTCTAATGGAATCATACTTTGTGGAGTCGCAACGCCATGGAGAGAATCTAACCGGCAACCAACAGCGCCAAGCACTGCCCCCTTACTCCCTGCTCCTCCTCCTCCTCCTCCCTCCTCCCTTCTCTTCATCTCTTCATCCTTAGATAGGATAGGTCGGAGGATACACGCACGTCATTCATGCCTAGTTACCCACGTCGAGTCACTTGTTGACTTAATGTGATGCGAACAGTCATTGGTCATGCCGTCAGGGTCGAAGCAATTGTTCGACGACAGTGTGGGGATGAGGTTCGGGTGAGAGGGGTAGAGATGATAGATAAGGAAACCTGGTTGAATTTGTTGCGACCATTGGTATAACGGTCAGAGGGTGCTGGATGTCCGGTTCGGAGAGTGTTGGGGTGGATAAACAGGAGGTGGGGCTGTGGAGTAGAATTAGATGTTCCACGTTCAAGCTACATGAATTGATGGCCGGCGTTTGGAGCTCCGGGTGTATACATGACCACGATCGGTTACATTTCTATCAGACAATCTACACAAATCAGAAAAATGTTATGCCCCTGTCTTTCTCTTCTTCTGCGCTGGGCCGTTCAAACTGCTGCCCCCGTCTTGAGGTCTGCCAAGCTTCTTGTTTGCTGTACGTTGCAATGCACCTTTTGCTTCCCCGTTAGGAAAACCAGATAGGTCGTAGTACAGCGGCGCGTATTCAAGCAACCTATTAACAATAATAAAACTCATGACACCAGCGTAGCAAGGGACGCTACATACCATTCTGGTCTAACCTCCGACACGGTCCGGATGAATGGCCGCGTCGTTAGGACAAATTCATTGAAGATCACCCATTCAGGCTGCGTATCTAGCCCACAAGATGGGTGCAGCCCAACTG
Source organism: Amanita jacksonii TRTC168611 (assembly GCA_000497225.1). NCBI lineage: Eukaryota > Fungi > Basidiomycota > Agaricomycetes > Agaricales > Amanitaceae > Amanita > Amanita jacksonii. The sequence continues at coordinate 2,647 of AYNK01003224.1, read as the reverse complement.
TCTGTAATATCGGTAAGACAACCGACACAACCCTACTGATAGAATGGAATCATCACCTGGTTATCCTTAACTGTCAGGTAGCTGCCTTTTTCGCCTTCCTTATGCGCCACTTGCATAAAGAACCCACACACGAGCGCTTTCCGGATGTTTTGGTACAACTTCTTTTCATCCGAGAGCGATACGAGTTCAATCTCAAATCGTTCCATAACGCGTTGCAACTGATTACGGACGTTCTCTGCTTGCGCGAGAGACCGCTGGGAAACGTAGTTATGCCATGCCCAATTCTTGTCGTACGAGTCTACCGCAAGGGAAATATAAGTAACCATTCTCGTGAGTCGCAGAGATAAGAAAACGCACTCTGCTGATACTGGTTGTAAACATTAAGCAGCGTGAGATGGTCTCCCTCCGGGACTGTCAGCTTGGCTTTGGCAGCGTCAGCCTCACGTCTCTGGTTATTCGGGCGAAGCCAAATATTTGGCACTGATACAACAAAGCATCACTTCCATTCCTTTTTGATAGCTAATATAAGCTTACCAGATAACATCGCCGTGATCGTCAGTAGCTCGTTGCTACATTTAAACTCGGGGCTAACAATCAGCATTTTTGACAACTGTGATGGATTTTAAAACCCCCGTCAGGATGCGGCGTTCTCGATAGGAACACGGATGAAACGGTGACGAACCTGAGGATCCAGGGGGAATTCCGCCATAATGGCCCCGAGAGGCGTCAAATTACCATCGTCATCCAGCGCCGCGAGATAATTTAGTAATTCCAGAGCGCGCATGAGCGTCTCTGGGGCTGGAGCATCAACGTAATCAAAATGCACGAGATCCTGTATGAAATTGTTTCAGCGTCCCACTTGCGCGCTCGTGCACGTGTGCTTACCTTGATACCTAACTTTACGAGCTCCAAAACCGTGTTGCTCAGGTTGCTGCGGAGAATCTCTGGATGTGTTTGCTCTTCTAGCTCTTTCATGAAATCCTTTTCCGTATACAACCTGAAGCATTTTCCTGGCCGTGTCCGTCCAGCACGTCCAGCCCTTTGCTGTGCCGAAGCTTTCGAGATTGGGCTGACAAGTAAACTCTCGACTCTGATCCGAGGGTTGTACACTTTTTGCTTGGAGAATCCAGGATCCACTACATATACGATGCCATCGATCGTAAGAGAGGTCTCCGCGATGTTCGTTGACACCACGATTTTGCGCCCCGGAGGTCCATCAGGCGAACGCGGCGGTGGCGGAGGATCAAAGATCCGTTGTTGCTGTTGTGGTGGAAGAGAAGAGTAGAGAGGTATACATATAAGCGGGCCAACGGAAGAATCGGAATTGGCGAGATCATCAACTTCAATCTTAATCTTTCTACACGCTTCCTCGATTTCCTCTTCACCGGTGAGGAAAAGGAGAATGTCCCCTGGGTCCTCTGCACGGTGGATCATGAGCACAGTGCGAATCGCAGCTTCAACGTAATCGGGCTCGGGCTCCTGCGTGTAGAATACTTCTACAGGATGGGTACGTCCAGGAACCTTGAAAAGGGGCGCGGTCTGTTCGGAACGAAGGCCAAAGTACTTCTGGAACTTGAGTGCATCGAGAGTTGCAGACATGACAATGATTTTCAGATCGGGCCGCGTCTTGGCAAGCGCCTTGAGCAGACCCATGAGGATATCGGTAGCCAACGTCCGTTCGTGAGCTTCGTCTAGAATGATGGTCGAATACCGCTCTAGATTGGGGTCGTTCATCGCCTCACGGAGCAGCATACCGTCCGTCATGTATTTTAGAAAGGTTGTACCCGGTTCAGTCATGTCCTCGAAACGGATAGAGTATCCGACCTGGCGGCCAAGCTGGACTAGCGTGATGATTAGCTCAATGTAATCGGTGCATTTTTAGCACATACCATCCATCTCGTCGGCCACTCGCTTTGCCACGGACATGGCTGCAACTCGTCTAGGTTGGGTACACGCTACGAGCTTGTTCCTCGTGTGGGGCAGATCTGAATATGCAACAAATTGCGGTATCCTATACCGTACCAATGTGAGTGGGAAAAACTCCACGTGTTTTAAACACGGCAAAAACGCACTGTGTCGTCTTTCCTGAACCTGTTTCGCCGACCATGACGATTATCTGGTTTTCACTGAACTAAGCTCATGATCATTAGCCTACACGTGTTCCTAAAGAGCAGAAACGACGAGGGGGGTCGGCCTATCATTCCTAAAGGAAGCAGAACTCAAACCCCTCCCCAAATCGAGCCATGTGTGACGCTACATACCATCTTGTAGAAGTCATCCATCTGTGCAAAAACAGGCAGCTTCTTGCGCGCCTCTAAAATTTTTCGATATTGTGCAGTGTGGGGTTCTTTTGTGAAAGGGTTAATGTCGTGTCCCTTGGAGTCGAGTGTATCATTTGAGTCATGCCATAGGATTCAATGCTTACGCAGACTCACCAACGCCTTCCGGACTTGGTCGCCGTTGACTCTTCTGGGCATAAAGCCATAGAGTGGTTCTTTCGCAGCCGCACTATTGGATGGCGCCTTGTTTGACATTTCAAGCACCCGTACGAGGTGTACCAGTTCGAAAAAAGTCGTTGATGACTAAGCTGTGTAGCCATCGATACTTCCCACGTCCTTGATTTAGAGTGATCATAATATATCAACGA
>AYNK01001597.1:0-18081 GCA_000497225.1 Amanita jacksonii TRTC168611 | reverse complement strand
GTTTCGTCGCTCAAGTGTAACTTTAATCTCACTTCTATCCATAGCACTGGAGATTCTGAAGGCGCGTCCGTTGCGTCCCAAGAAGCAACTTACGATAATGCTATTGCAAGAAGAGTCTCGAATATACTGGCTCTCAATCATGAAACTTATGGTATGATCTCTTGACGATGTCTGCAAATTCTTGGCTTACTGTATCATTCTTAGAAACTACTGTGTACGTTGCATCAACACTATTTACTCGGTATTAAGACTCATTCATTAACAGTCACCAAACTTTGCCGTATGCTATTCAAAAGCTGCAAGCTGCTGGATACCAACTCGTCAGTCTCGACGTTTGCCTGGGCGGCGAGGCGCGTTATCAGTATGTTAATGCCCCCCAAACTTACGACGTAAGTTATTCTTTGCTCTGTTGAATCGGATTTGCCATGCAACTACTGACATTCAACGACAGCCCAATACTTGGCACTGTTAATGAAAGCTGCTACATGTCTGATGATGACCGCGACCATGATCTAGTACCTGACCATTTCTCCAAGACTCTTCGCTTGGCTATACATTGACTCCATTACACAATTCACTTTGTTCTTCACTCATACATTTGGATTCGTAGCGTAGATGTACCACTACCATTGGCGTAATATCCCTCCTCGATCACTTAGTTCTTGTAGTTATGTGATCCTGTATCCAGAACGTAGGCTATAGGGCGAGAGCAAGTTATTATAAGCAGAGTTGCACCTTACCTACACCGTCGGAATAATAAATCGGAATTACAAAACGCATCAGCTAAGTTTATCCATCTTTTCATGCAGGAAGCGCTACATCAGAACGTCTCAAGGCCCAGAACACCGGCTCTATGTACTAGCCGTGAACAGAAGGGCATACGTACCAGTCTCAAGATGATTAATTGAACATTCTCAACGGCTGCCGGAAGCATTCGATTTCTATCTCGCCCAATCATCTTAATCGCCTCAGATCCCTTTCCGATGTCTCCATGTCACCCCGCGCGCGCGCGCGCAACTCCCATGAGTCATGAGTGCATACCAACCAACAAAGCCAGCCACTATACGAACAGCTCTTGCGTGAACCACCCAGTAGAGCAAGCGTACAATTCGGATCAATAGAATGTCATGTATATAAACTGGGTAAGTTGTTGTTTTCATAATGGAGTTAAATTCGACACTCACAATCAGGAATTCCGGAATGATTTGGGTTCCATCAGCGTCATCTAAAGAATCCCGCCTAGTATCAAATATCCACCCTATTCTATTTTGGGTACATAAGCATTAGTAAGTTTGCGCCCAACGCTTGTGCAGCAAAGAAAATTTTATCATGCTTCCGTGGCGAAGGAGATGCCCTTCTTTCATGATTCATAGGTATGGGGTTGCAATTGAACCCGTATGGACATTCCGGACTTATGCGACGACTAGCCCCTTATTAAGAAAAGTTCCGAATTGTCATCATGCACATCAAGTCATGCGCGCCCGCCCGTGCTTGTTCATCTGACCCAAGCATCCAACTAGCCTCCATGAGCAGCCCTTCCCCTTACGTTCCCTTTGTCTTGTGCCCTTCTCAGCTGCGCCGTCCTCACGCGTTGCACATCTGACAGAGAGAGTGAATGGGGCTTCACCCTTCAAGTTGGCGAATGTCACTTATTCCTGCACACAACCAAATATGGTGGTACTCACGTTTGTCTGTGACGAATCTGAATCTTTTGCTGCGTGTTGTGAAGTTATGGCTGACAATCAAAGAATGATGGCCTATACATTGATGCACCTGAGAAATGAGCCAGTCCCTTTCACTACCTTTTTCATAGAAAGGACGTCAGTGATACACTTGCCATCGCTAATGCAACGGGCACGTTCTTCTTTCGTAAGATCGTCTCTAAACACTAAGCGGACCATGATACTGTATTTTAGATGGACACAATTGTGGCCGTAATCGCCCATTCCCACCTTGCAGTGACCACACCTCCTGATAGCAGACTGTACTTACAACGGCGACGAAATCCGGCGCGTGCGGTATGTAAGTAAGGTAGAACAGGCAGCTTCGGTCGCAACTCCTCAGTACGGCCTACAAATTAGTACCTACTTTGCGACAAAACTTGCCAGCCACTTCGAAATATCAAACTGTTGGCCACGTACTGCATGGTAGTAGAGGAAGAATGCATGCTCTATGTACTTAACACGGCTCCGACGCTCTCTTCATGGACAATCATAACTGCATCTCACCAATTTGGATAAGCTCCGAAGCATCACGAAAATTGATATTTTTATTTCGCTTCTGCTTCGCTACCACTGAAAAGTGGCATTTAGTCGGTACCTAGAAAATTATGCGGCAAACAGGGCGGAACTCATACTTGCATGCCACAATCAAGCCTATTATTATTTTGCGTACTCACTATGCTTTATATATTCACGATTTTCAGCCAGTACCATAGCGGGCAAAATTCAAATCCTGACCATAGATGTGACCGATTCGGAGAGTCCAGCATGGTGGTTGCTACATTTGGCTTACAGTCACACACTGCACACCCGGTCACCAAGTTGACCGATTGGGGCGTTTCTAACGCAAAACCACATCCTTATTACCAGTGACCACCGGCAGCGGCAACCGCAGTAGGTGCGGGGAGATTACTAACTTGTCATGCTACAACTGGTGGAAAATTCATCAAGGTGTATCTGCCCTAAGGAACTTGGAATCACAGGCGTACTAGTGCCCGCCCTAGTAGTACGACCTCTTTCTCGCAGCCGCCACGTGGCTCGTGTCTAGGAACCCTTTGATAGTCGAACTGGAAGCATCACAACAGTCACCGTCCCCCCTGAGGCCTGATGCGTGATGGTCAACCATTTACATGCATTATAAGCACAGTTTGAGTTTCCATGCAACAAGTTTTCACCAGGTGAGCTTTCCACATGATGTTTTTATTTCGCCCTCATCTTACCTTTCCCCTCCCCTCCCCCCCCACTGATCTCTCTCCTTCCTTACTCCCGACCATGTTCACTCTTTTTGCTATCGTGGCTTGTGTTATCATTCGCTCATTTGCCTTGCTAATGGAGGATGAGGTTCGGAACATACCATTGGCTAACCTCATATCTCAATGCACCGAGCCGAATACTGTAGCGCTTACATTCGTAAGTTACGATCGTGTACATTCCTGTGATGTCTGACAATCACAGGATGACGGCCCATGGATATACGCGTAAGCAGATAGTTCATGATAAAGATAGAGTGCTAAGTATATCTAATTTCTTGACTCAGGTACGATGTTAGCAATGCCTTGCTCGCTGCTAATGCAAGAGGCACATTCTTTTATAGCAAGTTTTCAATTTTTTTAATTATTATCTACTTTTCCATTTAGTACTGACAACGATACATAGACGGAAACAATTGTAAGAACTTGCTACCTCATTTTTCTGGTGATGATTCATCAACAATAGATGGGTGTATATACGACCAAGACGAGATGGCACGCGTCAAGTATATCTACGCACATGGCCACCAAATTGCATCGCATACCTGGAGTCACCCAAATCTGACCTTGTTAACGTGGGACGAGGGTACGTCCATCAACGCGCCGCGATTATTAGTCGATTAATATGATATATTACAGTTCATAATGAAATGAAATTGATTGATGGTGAATCCGTTGCGGGGGCGTCGCCACTATACTTGTAAAGACTCATCTATTCTTAGACGCTCTCTTTCGTATTGTTGGGGCATATCCAGCATTTATGCGACCTCGTACGTATCATTTGACAACTATTTGTGATAAAGCCTGTAACAATTTGATCAGCGTATGGGAGTTACAATGACATTGTCCGCCAAGTTGCGCACGTTCGTCGGCAGGAAGTAGTCGTGTGGGATTTTGAGTGGGCATTGCTATCTATGATAAATACATGTCATTAACCCTCGTGTCGAAGTTCGCAGGATTCACTCGGCGCTTCTGTTGCGCAACAAAAGCAGAACTATGACAACATTATAGCACGACGTCCTGCTAACATCCTTACTCTCAATCACGAAGTTCATGGTATGGTGTTCGCTTCGTTTCTGAGAATCTCGCATTTATCCTCTTGTGTCTACAGAGACTACTGTGTAAGGCGCACCATAATATATATGAAAAGTGACTTACCTCTCCCATTCGCTGACAGCTCCCAAACATTACCATACGCCATCAAGAGGTTGCAAGCTGCTGGGTATCGTCTTGTCACCCTTGCAGAGTGCCTCGGCAAGAAACCATACGTATTTCTAAACAAGCCGCAAGCATACAACGTATGTGGTCTATATCTACCACCATACTACAAACTCACAGCAAACAGCCCTCTACGTGGCGATGCTGAGTGACGTTGGCCATAGATAGCAGTTTTCCATCGCTTTCGTGGGATGGTTTCAATATGTATGCCATTGAACAAGTTCTCTTTGTGTAAATAGTCCTGAATCATCAAACTTGACAGGCTTTAGCGTTCCGCTAATTGTATGCGCGTGCCTCTCACTAGTCAAGTGGATTTCTATTTTTGGAATGTACTATTTGCGGTAAATATTAGATCCTGTCCATCTTATTCGGCTCGAGCTGTTATGTTGGTCAGTTAGCTCTCTGTCATCTCCCCCCTGCCCCCTGCCTGCCTTCCTTCTCCCACTTTCCTTCCTTTCTGCTATGTTCGCGTCCTTGGCCCTTCTCCTTGGCCTCATCGCTGCCCTTGGTGTGGTTGCACGACCCATAATGGAGAAGGTGATGCGGGATATACCGTGTGCCAACGTTGTGTACAACTGTACCCAACCTAATACGGTGGCGTTGACATTCGTAAGTGTCGTTGAAATCGCATTTTTTTTGGCGCATCAAATGAGCAGACGGATAGGATGATGGCCCATATACATATGCGTAAGTGGTAGATATACCGCCTTTTTTTTATCGTTAATGGCGTACCTGGGTATATGCAGTTACAACATAAGCGATATATTGACCGCTAATAATGCCAAGGGGACATTCTTTTATAGTGAGTCCATCATGCTGCGAGTCCAAGCCTGCGCTGAATTATCTCCTGCAGATGGAAAGAATTGTGCGTTGTCTATGAGTCCACAACGAGCTCACTGCTAACGATGATCCTGGTATTTCGTTAGACGCGTGTATATACAATGAAGACGAGATCAAGCGCGTACAATATGTGTACAATAAAGGTCACCAAATCGCGGCGCATACTTGGGATCATCCAGATATGACCAAACTGACTTGGGATCAAAGTACGTATGAATACCCATAGTTTGGTGGTTTGGGTACTCATATAGGAGACAGTTCAAAATGAGATGTGGCAAGCCGAACGTAAGTGATTCAGTGTTGGCGGCACATAATGAAATATATAATAAAAGGTGCGTTCAGAGGCGATATATCGCATCACTGGAGCTGTTCCAGCATTTTTCCGGCCCCGTGCGTCACTTGCCTTGTTTCGTGACTTGATAAATTTCATAAACATACATATATAGCCTATGGAAAGTTCAACGATCTGGTTCTCCAAGCCGCCTACGTTCGTGGGCAAGAGGTAGTCATCTGGGATTTTGAGTGTGTATTTCGACTTTTTTTTTCTAAGCGCACCTCGTTGCTTATGCATACGTTTGATAAGCTCCCAAGATTCCCTCCACAAGTCATCCGAACAACAAAAAAAGAACTACGATGACGCTATCGCCAGGCACCCAGGTAGTATGCTAACCATCAATCACGAAGTTTACGGTACGGGTCTCGTAACTTATTACAGACTCAAGTGCTAATCGAAAATCATCAATGATAGCAACCACCGTGTAGGTCCAATCTTTTACGTTGCGTCGTTACTCGAGCTGATATTCAATCATAAGGAACGAAACTCTACCATACGCAATCAAAAGGCTTCAAGAAGCGGGGTATAAGCTGGTCACCGTTGCTGAATGCCTAGGTAAGCAACCGTACCAGCGTGTGGACTCTCCGCAAACATACAATGTGAGTTTTGTCTTGATTGGCGCGCAGGACCCTCTGACTATATGAACACTTTAGGCTTCGACTTGGCACTGCTAAAAAAAAACGCTTTGAACTGTGTTATTCCAAATATTTCATACGCCACTCCTTTATATCTTATTGTTCTTTGGTGTATTCCTTTGGGTATTACAACGTACAGATACATGCAGTATACAAAATACAATGCAGTGCTACAGAAAGTGGGGGATACGGTACTATAGGACATCACAACTGCTAGGAGCCAATACCAGCCAAAATCTTAAACACAAACTCTTGACGCTCCTGGAACGGACGCAACTTGGTCATCGAGAGACTCAGCGCGTTAATGCGATTCGCAAAAGTCACTGCACGGCCTTCAATACTCGAACCACTTTCCCCTCTTTTCTTCCTTCTTTGGCTACCTTCCCGCTCAGCACCACTGCTGCGGCGCCTTTCATGCCCAACCCCCAGCTCTAATATCACCCTCACTCGTTCCATAATCGGAACAGGAGAATCCCTCTCATCTTCTCCCCTCTGTGCACGCTCCATCGCTGCCTGGTTATCAGCATCCTCAATCTCACGTGATCTCACCCCAATATCGATCATTTCCTTCATAAACGGCCTCAACTCTGGCGGGCATTCGTCCAAATACAAGGGGGTCCCGAGAACACCAACAATAGCGGTACCATCAGTTGTTATCGAAGTCGTAGCGACGTCCAAGATGGCAAAAGCGACAGAAGCAAAGTAAGCTCGAGGTGGATCCCGTTTGAGCAATCGGCGCAACGATGGGAGCCGCTCGAGGACGTCTCCGAGCGAGGCGTACAGCGTTTCGCGAATAAAGTCAATAGCGGGTGTGTCGGGTGTAAGAATGGTCGAGGTGGCGCTGCGGCGGGAGAAAGTCGAGGATGTCGGACTGATGGTAGGTGATAAGAAGTTGGATGTCTGTGGACGGGAAGGTATAGGTACTGTGGGGAGATTTTTGTTCCGATTGATGTTTGGAGGGGTTGGAGACACTGGGCGGTCTGCTTGGATAGAGTGCCGAGGCGATGGAATCGGAGATGGGCGGGGGGACGGCTGTGGTGTTGGGACTTCCTCGTACATCGGCGGTGGCACAAACGACACTTTCCTCGTCCTCCTTCCCTCACCTCCACCTCCACCACCTCCACCACCTCCACCACCACCTCCACCACCCCGTCCACCTCCTTCTCCAGCATCCAACGCTGCCTGTAGATCATCCGCATACCGATCCTGGAAAGATCTTCTCTGACTGATCTCAATTGCGACAGCTCTCAAATCCGCTGCAATGCCATTGATGGCGATGTTAAGTGGCTGGGAAACGGGATCAAGCCCGCAGATAACGCGGGCGAGGTCGTGTTGGTGTTCCGGGATGAGGGACTGTATTTTCGGCACGGTGTCAGCCCACACGCGGAGGAAATGGGCAAAGACCGGAGGACAGTTGTTGAACGAAAGGTCTATAGGGGGGGATGAACCGGTTTTGGAGCCGGGGGTGGTGCCGCGCGGGAGAGGGACGGAGGGAGGGTGGGTTGTGCAACGTAAAGCGGCAAAGTAGAGACACAGTGCAGGTCCTTTGAAGGAAACACACAACACAATTTCAGTTTTTTTTTTTAGTGTTTTCAGAAAAGTTACACCAAGTTGGCTCTCTACCTGTGATCATCAGATCAGCTTGAGCACTACTGAGCACATCGGCATCAAGCAACCTCTCGGCTTTAGCCTGTGCTAACGATGATCGAAGGTAGCTGTGGAAGCTATCCTGGATAAGCTGCTCGCTTAGATGAGGTGATGCTTGCGTATACGTTTGCGTGTTTGTCCGAGTGCGGCTTGGAGACATCAAGGGACGGCGGTGTTGTGCAGAGCAGAGCGCAGTGTAGGCCCTTAAAAGGGGCTCGGCCGTTAGGCTGTGTGTGTGGGGGGCAGTGCATAGCCACGTGTCTCGGACCGGGGACTGCGATCGCGCTCTAATAGCTCCGAGCTCCACACAGAAACGGTCAAACAAAGGTTCTCCTACAGTATTTTGACATTACACGGCCTCTTGTATACTAGCTTGGCTACTCTCCGTCTGGCCAGGTTCCATGAATGAGGCATGCCCAAGAACAAGAACTGCCGATGCTCCGATCAACCAAAAAATGGTTGAAATCGGCGACGATAACCAGAGGAGGGATATTCCGATCATAAAGAGGCCAGTATACAAGTGCTCCCGCGTGATCCTGTACTCGCCCACTTGAATAGCATCTGAAACTTGCAACACCACCACCACCACAAGGCAGAGGTGAGAGTTTTGTTGAAAAAAATCCTGTGTTTTGTTTAAAACTCACCAAAACGGTTGATCGCAGCCAATCCGAGTGCAATAAAAGTAACGGAAATGAGGAGCAGGTAGTTTGAGAGGCTGGTCATTTGTGAAGGCACGGCGGTTGGATCCTAAAAGGGATGAAACATACATCGTGTACACAGCCAAGGTGGCGACCAGGAGCCCATAATTCCCTAAAATTATAGGTATTAATCAACACCTCCGCCGAGAAGAAAGGAACAGACCGGAGAAATGGCGAATGTTGTAAGATATCCTCTGAAAGATACAGTTAGTGCCTTGTTTCTTGAGCCTAAGCGGTGGGAGCATCGCTATATGACTTACAGAGACAGCTTGGTTAAAGTGAGCCGGCTTTGATGCTTGTCGATAGTCGAAGAATTCAGCCAGTGGCCTGCGGGGCGAAAGCCTCGTTTCCTAATTTTGTGATTTCGTCGATTGTATGTCTAATCGATTAAGTAACGTACTTTAATGGATTTGAGGGTATCTACGACGCTCGCAAGGGTTTCCATTGAGAGAGAGAGAGGGGGGGGGATGAACGCAATGCTCACGAAAGGGTGCTGCGGCCCTCCGTTTAAGCGTTGTACATAGCGCGGCTTTGCCGCAGTTTGCTATAAAAATAACCTGATGGCAAAGAGTGTATAGGCGTACTAGAACTACTATAGTAGTCAGCGAGACCTTATCTCCATACGGGCCTTCCATCTGATAACCCTTGCTGTATACTGACATGGTTAAAAAAAACCCTTCGCCTACGCGCTAACAACCTATTGACGACCGCTCAAAGCGCATTTGCCGCAATTGCTATAGGCTTCTTTTTGGCTGTATCACATCATGAGCCAGAAAAATACTGTAAGGTGACATTGGGTGGTTTCAGTTACCAAGGGCTACGTTAGTCAATGAACTTGTAGCGAGGACTAGGCGATAAGGCCGTCAGATGCGCTCGAAGAAAAGACGAGAAGAACCAACTGTTGCACAACAAGCCTGAGGAGACCAGGGTCGGTTGAGTCAGCATTTCAATTGGAACCAGGAACCAGGAAGACTCAGTAACTCACTTGGGCGGAGACCCCGTGGGGCCTGACCGACAGCCTTGAGCGGTGAGCTCGAATCTTTGGGAGTCCATTCGATCGGTGCGTTCGTGAATCAGGTACTACCGGTTATCCGCCCAGAGGTGTTTCTGCTGTCGGAGAGGTGGGGGACGCCGAGGAACTAGCCCAGACCCCCAGCCCTACCCACAAGTCGTGTTAACCCCCAGAACCGGAATGTCTCGCCCATATCATGGCGATGATGGTAGCAGTCGATGATCCCATGGTTACAGAGACTACTCTTACCGGCCCTATTGTACGAAACGTGTTAGTCCAGCCGCCCACGAGTCCCAGGCCAAACAAACAATCGCAACACATTCCCACGCCGAAACCCTTCACATCCGCACCCCAATTAAATGGCACGCAAAAAGGCCGTTACTAATGGCCTGTCTATATGTACCCGTAATCAACACGACAAGAAGAAGAGCACAGATAAGGAAGATCTAGACAAGGACTTGATTGCAACGAAAAGGGGGATGAAGCCGGAACATCGGGAACGGTGAGGCTATGGAAAATAATCGCTTTCGTTTTTACGTTACTCTAATTCCAATATCAATTCCGTAAATTTTCTAGTAGCTAGGTAATATTATATAAACCCCCAGACTGCGCACATCTTTTCTACGTGAAGCCCGAGAGCGTCTTCGTAATACCTATTGACCACTTGCTAACCACGCAATTTCACCCAGCTCATTCTCGTTCTTAACCAAGATTGCTTAGATGCCTTCCCCTCAGTCAGCTTGAGCCCTATAATTGTATCAAGTTGCGAGGCGGCACAACTGGCAAGGATATTTCAATGAGTCAAGGTTCTGTTCAAGAGTCAACTCCTTGAGGTACCCTGAAAGTCTCTTGGACATGCGCTCATGGTCTACGACTGGTTTGGAAAATAAAAACTTCCCGCAAAAGTTGCTCGAACTGATAGCCCAGTAAGATCGCGATTTTCCTTCAACTCATGGACCTGACAAATTACGCCCCGCTAACATTGGAAGCAGTCGGTTCCCTTCGTTTCGCCTGATTGTAAACGGTCATGAAATCAGGATTGCCGTCGGTGAGTCAGTATTGCTTGGGTGCCTGCAGCGCCACAAAACTCAAACTAGTGTGCGCAAACAATAGGTGTTTAGAACTAAGGGGAGGACGGGTGAAATCCTTTTTCCCATTGCACTCGGAGTGATTATCATTCCACACACGTACTTGAGATGAAACAACCCATCGTGTCGGCCAGTGACTTCAGGGTTGAACGGATCTGTCGGAGCATGACGCTTGCTTAGTTTGATAACTATGAAAATTACGTGGCGTACTGATGCTGACAAACTACAACACTTGTTTGTCCGATAGGACTGCCTCCGGATATTATGAAGGGTCTATGGGCATGTTCATCCGGTAGCTCGTAATTGATATAGCGCGAGCATTCGTTGATACCTGGAAATGAGAATTGATGCGGAAATGCCGGAATCAAGAAAAAAATAGCTCCGTCATTGAATAGTACAAAATGCAATCGATCCAGTGACAGGCGAAGGTTCACATGATCACCAGCGCGAATGGAGAATGTGTTCAAACACCGGCTACAAGCAAAAGCCGCCAAAGCAAGGAGTTATTGCCTTAACTCGCACTATAAAAATGTTCAGGTCGTCATAGTCCATTCAACGAGAATTATGTTAGCAATTCATTCCATGCACAACTGAATGTGCGTTGTCAGGAAGCTATTATTGAAAGTCCTATCAGAAAAGTGGAAAAGGCAAAGTCAACAGGGAAACTGATGTCGGAATACTCTCACGCCCTGTCCCCCTTGTCGCAAAGTCTGCTGCCCTGTCAACAAGGTCCTTTTCCCACGAGGCGGGGGAGGCACACGCAAGCATTCACGTAAGAGCGAGGGAATGTCTACACTTACACCTCTGTATTGCATGATTGCAGGTCACGATATCGCTTTCGGCCAACGGGTGCTACAGTTGTGCGATGATAGATAACATTCAACGGGAAATTTTCTATCGTCGCGTCGAGGTACGCCATGCGGACCACTTATACAGTCCCGGATTAAAAATGTTCCTTATGCTGATCAGGACGATATGTATGCTTTCCGACCGTGGTAACTTCAGCCTTGAGTACCTTACTAACAATCCATGTTTAGCTCATCGGGCACGTGAAGCACATAACCATCTTCGTCTAACCGGATAAGTACAGCACCACCAATATTGTACTATCCTCATGGCATTATCGGCCGAAGCCTGAGGTAACTAGTCATCACATGCGTTGACCTGATCCTTACCAGGATGCTTCGTGGCTTCTGACCTTTGGTTATTCCTCGCATCGTTACAGTGTTGGATATATGTGGGTGACGGGAAAGTAGAGGGTGGGAAAAGGTACCTGCATTACGACGGATGTCAAATTAGCCGGGGGCAGTAAGTTTGAGCACAGATACCTGACAATGATGTCAGTTGATGAGCCGGCGGTCAGAACGGCACTTGACAGCACTCTCGAATCTGTTTCATTGGCGATGTACGAAGACTTCGCTGAAGTTGTATGTCACATTATGCGATACCGGACTGACAAGATTATCAAGCGGCCAAATAAAGGAATGACAGGGTCAATTCAATTTCGACATGCATGTGCTACGTATGTCAATCAAGGTATTACTCTTTCCTCTGCCATATGGCACTGCGAACGTGCCTCCTTATGAATTCGCTTTCCGCGAAAATCACGCTGGGAGCTTAACGACTGCGTTTCCCGAGAGGCATAATAGAGGGCACGAGGAGCAAAGATTTTTATGGTAAGTTTAAATACCATCAGAACTTTATTTTGGACGCCGCTGACGCCTGCTTTTGATGATCAAATTTTGGGGCCGCAAAATTTCCCATGGCAGCTTGAACGTTAGGGCCAACATGCAAAGCCCATAAAGGCAGATTGATTGGATTCCCCTTCTCCATGAACCTTTGTCAATTCGTGGTACTAAACCTCGGTCGTCACGCGCCTTTAGTTCCATCTTTGGAATTTACTCTCCGCACGCTCCAGAGCCGCTTATAACAATCACGTTGCTGTGATTGTACAGCTTTTCTACACCCTTGCCCCGCATTTAAGGACCCTCTGGTTGGACGAACACCCGTTCAATGACGAGAGCTGGCCCGATAGATAACACGTTTGGTATACTTTCCACATGATATGCCTTATCAGCCTCATTCTTATCCATTGTGTGCAGGGGCCATTCTGATCGGAGTCGTAGTCGCTGCAATGTATGCTTGAATATCAATATCTTGACGCAACTTTTCGATACTAACTAAAGAGAAGACTCTATGGAATAACTAACCTTCAGGTACATCGATTGCGCCCCGTTCGGGCGAGGACTGAAGTTCTTCCGTGACAGACGTATTGGTATTATTCTCAGTTCCCTGAAGATTCGCAGGGGACTAGAACGTTGGTGAGCCAACAAGCCTAGTGCTTACTTTATTTCCTCATACCAAGTATCGATCCGCAGGTGTTTGTCATTTGGTGCGTCCAAGATTGCTGGATATAGCTGGATGCTTAAAGGTTGGATGTCAGGCTGCTCGATACGCTGCATATTGGCCTTGGTAAGTTATGAGAAACCTCTACATCTGAATTGATAGCTGAACATGTCTACCAGTCCTCAAGGCAATATACTATTACGTGGTTCGTTCGCTTCCATCTGCACAGCTGTTACAAATTCTTAGGTCTGCATTTTTCAGATCACCAATTATGCAAATCCATCAGGACTTGAGGATGGCCACTGGTACGTTTATGCTTCCCAAAACGTTGGTACAGGGTCTTACCGCTGCTCCCATCAGGTCGCTCTTTGTACGTCCGTTCCTGATATACGATATGGGCGCAAAAATAATACCTGAACGAAAGACATCTGTCGCAGTGAATGCGAGTGTTTTGAAGCCGTTGATGACGTGATACTGATTGGATGCTGCAGTTTGTGATATCCCTCCTTGTACAATCGTGAGTGCCTACTTTTAACAGCGTATGATTATGCAACCTCTTAGTCTACTTACACAGCTTCTTTACATATCAAATATTTCATCGTTCGTTATATTTTCCTACTCATAAACTCATCTCATTCTCAAACTATTACAGTGTGCGACCCAAGAAGCCGCTGGCCCGTCACTATTAGCATTGTACGCCCAATTTTGTGCAAGTAGTCCAAGTCTATTCTCATGACCTAGCAGGCTTTCCTTATCATCGTTCATTTTGGGTTGGGCGTTGGTACGTTGGCTCTATATTTACTCTGTCAAACTATGACGCGCGCCCCCCCCCTGTCAGAGGTCGTTGCTTTACTGTGGGTTTTTTTAATTTTTGTTCTTCAAGGTGCACAGTCGTCATACTTCCGTAGGTTTGTCAAGAAACAACTAAGCAAAATGCCTGAGCTCACCGTGAGAGATGTCGTTTCACTTGACTGAGTCTGTCTCATCTGTAATCTACCAGTTCATCGCCGCGACGCCGTATGCTGTATTCGCGGTACTATCCGACGTAGCTGTCGCCGCTGCGCTCTGTATACTACTACATGGAAGCCGTACCGTCTTCACAAGGTAACGTAAGAACATGACTTGCTACTGGATCGTCTGATGTTTTTAATCAGGACTAATGCTCTAATTACGAACCTCATCGTGTATGCTATCAATCGTTGTCTCTTGACCTCGTAAGTGGAAAAGATCAATGCACATGCGGACACATATAAACAAGATCAACCCTAGAATTGTTGCCATCGTCGAAGTTGTCGTGGTGAGTATTGTAATTGTCCATGGCGACCGTTACCATAGCACGCTGACATATAGTTCGTGGTGGCGCCACATACACTTTGGTTTTTGGCTGTTGATTTTACAATGGGAAAATGTGAGTTATTAACATATATCTCCGTCAGGTATATCATAGTTGACATACTGTGGAAGTGTGGGCAAATAGTATGCTTGCCTCATTGAACGGACGCACCTTCCTCAAGGAAACGGGCATGTCACATACCATGAATAGTATCTCGATATCACATATGGAATTTGAAGAAGCCGCGTATCCTGATCAGGTCCTTGATATTGTACGTGCTCTACCACAGAGAGCACCACCGGATTTTCAAGTTTCCAGCCGAATTCCAGGCGTGAATACGCGGACAAACGGCTGATTTCTGATACCGTCAGCAACTTGAGTAGCTCACGCGAATTGGTCCGTGCAACGTTAATCATCCGCGTACATCCATCCATTTTTCTAACCCGGTGAATGACCTTCTAGCACTCGTCACAGCTGAAACCCGAACCATAAACTTCATGATGACAGCACGAAAGCGACGACGGTTAGATAAATAGCACGGGAGGTTGGGATTCGAATGTGTAGCCAATAGGAGACAATATTATACCCCAGCGGAATATGAAATCTCGGCTTGGGGTGGGCTGCTTACGTACGCTCGAATCACGTGCTGTTCTAGAGATTTCGGCACGTCGGTTAAAAACGGGCAAAGAAATTTGTTTTCTTTTTCCAGTCGTTCAACGCGTTCTTAAAAAAAATGCACCGCCTGTCCACCACCTCTGCTCGCTCTCTCCGTCGTGCTGCCCAGAAAGCCTCCCCCTCCTTGACGAGGGGAGCTCACAAGGAGATCAAGTTTTCAAACGAGGGCAGGGCGAGCATTCTCAAGGGTGTTGACGTGTTGGCCAATGCTGTCAGCGTTACACTTGGACCCAAGGGTATGGTGTAGTTTCTTTTCGACTGTATGCGTCAATGATTATTGACCGTACCAATAGGAAGGAATGTCATTATTGAACAATCCTACGGTAGCCCCAAGATTACAAAAGGTGTGCGTTACGTAGTGTTGTGAAGTTTCGTTCTGAGTCGTTTCCGTTTCCTCTAGATGGTGTGACCGTTGCCAAGTCTATCACTCTCAAGGACAAGTTTGAGAACCTCGGCGCACGGTAAGTCAATTCCACTCCACTCTCCTCTCCCCTTTACTAACACACAAGCACATTACAGTCTCGTGCAGGATGTTGCGCAGAAAACTAACGAGGTTGCTGGTGACGGTACCACCACCGCAACCGTTCTCGCACGTGCCATCTACTCTGAAGGCGTCAAGAACGTCGCCGCAGGTTGCAATCCAATGGACCTCCGCCGCGGAGCACAAGCCGCAGTTGACCGTGTCGTTGACTACCTCTCGAAACACGCCAAGACAGTGACGACAACCGCGGAGATTGCCCAAGTCGCTACTATCTCTGCTAATGGCGATATCCACGTCGGCAACCTCATCGCTCAGGCAATGGAGAAGGTTGGCAAGGAGGGCGTTATTACCGTCAAGGAAGGACGAACGATCGAGGATGAGATTGAAATTACAGAGGGCATGCGATTCGACCGTGGATTTATCTCTCCATATTTCATTACGGACGTGAAGACACAAAAGGTCGAGTTCGAGAAGCCCTATATCCTGTTGAGCGAGAAGAAGATTTCCTTGCTTCAGGATATTCTTCCTGCCCTTGAAGCCGCGGCTCAGGCTCGCCGCCCGCTCATTATTGTTGCCGAGGATGTTGATGGTGAGGCACTTGCTGCTTTGATCCTCAACAAACTCCGTGGTCAGCTCCAAGTCTGTGCCGTCAAGGCTCCCGGATTCGGTGATAACCGCAAGTCCATTCTCGGTGACATTGCAATCCTTACTGGCGGTACTGTCTTCACCGACGATCTTGATATCAAGCTCGAGCGTGCTACTCCTGAATTACTTGGTTCAACCGGTTCCATCACCATCACCAAGGATGACACCATCATCCTCAATGGCGAAGGCTCCAAGGATGCCATCCAAGCTCGTTGCGAGCAAATCCGCTCTCTCATCGCCGACCCCACCACATCAGAATACGACCGAACCAAGCTGCAGGAGCGTCTAGCCAAGCTTAGCGGTGGTGTTGCCGTCATCAAGGTTGGAGGATCATCAGAAGTCGAAGTCGGCGAGAAGAAGGACAGATACGATGATGCGCTCAACGCAACTCGTGCTGCTGTTGAGGAGGGTATTCTCCCTGGCGGTGGTGTCGCCTTGTTGAAAGCTAGTCTTCAGCTTGCTACCTCATCTCCTGGCAGTGCAAGCAGTTCAGCCGGCTCACCTGTCTCCCCTAATGCCAAACCCATTCCAACTGCCAACTTTGACCAAGAGCTCGGTGTCTCCATCATCCGTCGTGCATTGACCAACCCCGCTCGCACGATCCTCAGCAACGCCGGTGAAGAATCGAGCGTTATTGTGGGCACTCTTCTTGGCCAATACGGTGTTGATGACAAGTTCGCTCATGGATATGACGCTGCCAAGGGTGAATATGTCGATATGATCAACGCGGGTATCGTCGACCCCCTCAAGGTCGTGCGAACTGCACTGGTGGATGCAGCGGGTGTAGCAAGCTTGTTGACGACGAGCGAGTGCTGCGTTGTGGAAGCGCCTGAAGAGAACAAACCTGCACCTGCTATGGGAGGAGGTATGGGTGGAATGGGCGGATTCTAAATTGACAAAGCTCTTGTGGGCCCCTTCAAAAGTACGCGTTGCTCATCTTTATTCATTACGTTATTGGTTTACCCCAATGGCTCTACCTATCCCGACTACACATTGCACACGTCCACATAATGTTTTTTATGATCATGCTAGTAATTAGTTGCATTGAACCACCACCACTCTGTTATGGGCAATATAGGATAATTCGAGACTTTGAAGTTTCGGAGCCCGTAGTTGTCGCCGTCTGCATGGCCGTAAACAATGACAGTGAAGAATCGAGCGTCATTGCGGGTACTGATGCGATGCTGGATATGAGTGAGTACGCGCCAGATACCATCATGGTGGGTATTCTTGACTGACGGCAACTGTGGTAAGCCTGTTAACTACGAGCGAGGAGTGCTGTGATGGAGAGCTCTCAGAACTCCCCGTAGGGTCATGCAGCTTGTTTCCGTGGAAGCCTTGTCGAAATCAGACTGGAGCCCTCACTTCCTGAGTCAGCTACTCTAATCCGTACTTTCAGAGGCTGATCTCGAGGTGTTACACGTGGACGCAGAAACCGGTGACGGGGGGGTATGTGAAATAGTCCATGTCGACGTCGGTTATATTCATGTCCGAAACTCCGACTTTCTTCTCCCCGCCTTCAGCGCCAAACCTAAGCAGCCTACCCCATGACAAAAAAGAAAATATATTCCCAACCGATGACAGGGCTCGCATTTTCAAGACTGGATAAATATACTAGTAGATTAAACACATCGGAAATGCGATGTTCTTTTTATGGTACCGCCCCACACTTGTTAAACACATGAAGCCGTAACGCCAAGATCGCAAGTCTGCCCGTTGTTGTTGCATTGGAAGGAGTGGCCGTTGGTGCAGGCAGGGTTGGTGGCCTCGTGGCCACAGAAGGGACCCACAATCCCATTGCAAGGACAAGACGAGACAACACAAGTCTAAAAGCAACATTCATTCAATCAGCCAAGTCATCTAGGGTAGGCTGATGCCACTCACGTTTTTCACAGGTGCCGGACTAGCAGGTGCGGGATTGGCAGGCGCGGGATTGGCGGGTGCGGGATTGGCGGGTGCGGGAATCTGCGCAGAGGTGGCAGCCCCGGCAAAGGTGAGAGCGATAGTCACGGCAAGAGCGATGAACTACTCAAGGCAATCAGTCAACAATTTGAGTAGCAGCGAGGGCTGTACCTTCATTGTATGCAAGATTCTTGAACAAGAGGTAGGCGATGTCGTAGAGTGCTTTTCTGAAAGTCTGAGGTCCAAGGACTCAAGG
>AYNK01003221.1:0-12037 GCA_000497225.1 Amanita jacksonii TRTC168611 | reverse complement strand
TATGCTATCATACTGTGCATGTGGTGAGAAGGCAGAAACATACACAGGAAAGTACACAGGAGGACTCTGACAGTGAATAGTCAGTGCCATATATAATGTATAATACCTGTAAAGTATTAGATGTACAAACAATGTCAAATAAGATGGATTATGTAACCAATATAGTCACTTATAAATACACTATATTCCCTGTGGATTCCACAGGGAATTGGGGGGGAGTGTAAAGTACTGCTAAGGATGTAGATCATGAGACAGACACTGTGGAGTGGTGGTAGGTATGTCCATGGAACACATCATCCTTGTTGCTCCAAGCCTCATGGCACATCAGAACCATGCAATAGAATACCCAACCCTTGCTTGCATCACCCTCAACTACCTACCCTCCCAGGCTTCTTCCATCCCCTGAAAACATCTCTTCTCTGCAAGTAAACAAACTGCTGTCAACAGCCATGCCTGTTTGCACCTTGATAAGTTTGAGCAACTCCAAATTCTTAAATTTGCATGGTGTTTTTCACACTTGGAAGTTGGTCAAAGTCAGTTCAAGAGTCAGAACTCATACCTCATGACTGGTCACCCTTGGTTTCAGTTTGGTTCATACACCTGTAGGAGATGTTGTGACCAACTTGGGTCCAACTCTTGCCAAAAAAGGAAAATAACCCCTTCACTACTCAGCACTTTGGCTTGATCAGATTTTGATGGAATCTGAGGGCCTCAGATGCCTCAGAACCTTATCAGAAGTCACCCACAATGCATACCAATGTAATGTATTGCTATGCTTTTAAAAAATAGATGTTCTACAAGTTTTGCAACAAAAATACAGGATATGCTATGAACTATGTGTAAGCATCTGGTGATTTATCTCAGACCCAGTACATTGCAGATGCCATGCGGGGATGAATTGGAGAAAAGTTGCGTTTCCACATTTCAACATCGAAGCTGCCACTGCTGCTGCTTTCGCCACTTATTGAAGCATTATCATTGAAGTGGAATTTAGCACGTGAGCAGACAAGCTATAATTGTCATCAGGGCCGTCATAAACAAGTATACAGTATGGACACACGAACATCTGCATCTGCAACACAGAGCGAGCAATCAGATGTGGAAGTGCAATAAAGACAACTAGACAACTCACAATAGACAGGCGCGGGGATTTTGACAGAGCGAGTTGCCCGGAGGTAGCAATGACATAGATTATATCTGTAGATTATGGTGTTATACGCATAGTATACCTCGAGCAACCCGGAAGCCTACGTGAATTCTTGTAAACTGAAGCAAATGAGAAGGTGTTAAAATTTGACAAAAAATAAAATAAAACCCACTCGTCAAGTGATAAGCTGGACACTCGGAGCGCCGTATAGTGGCTGGGGCGGCTTGCTGTCAACACCATTCTGTCAGTATAAAATAGCTTAGGCGATGAAACATACGTACTTCCTTTCAAACCTGCTTGTGACTGTAGGTAAAAGTCGGGGTAAACAGGATGAACTACGTCTATTCACTTTGAGTAAAAACAAAGACGATTCGAAAAGGATGACAACTCATACCAGAGTCAACAATGAATCCAGGGAAAATGTTTCCATTTCCTCTGTCGTCACGGCTGTTCGGACTTTCAGGAAAGAAGCGAACATGATGTTTTTTCCCGACAATTATGAAATTTAATGGCGGCCAACTGCTTTTGTCAGCTCCATACTTCTTTCCGAGGACAGCTAGATGATAATATTATGTTAGTTTGCCATAAACTAGGAGAACAAACCTACCCGCAAGGCGAGGTATTTCAAGATCAACTACTTGCTTAAACTCGCCTTCTGAAACCCCATCACGGTAGAAGATGAGTTGGGCTGGTGGCCGCTTGTTGAACTCGAAAAACTTCATCAGAAGGTTCTGCCGATATGCTTCAGCCTCTTCCTGTTAAATAAAGAAGCGGAATTAGAAGTACTTCAAACATGTCTTCAAGATTTTCAATCATCTCTAGGTGAGGATCCTGAACATTTGTCGCCGCGACGTAGCGTGTATACCATGGATCAACGGACGCAACCAATGCGGCGATTGACGGAAGTGAACTACCTGGACCAGGATGGCTAACATCCGCGCCTGGTGCTGTTAGTCCTAGTGAAAGACCAAGAAAAGAGGCTATACATGCCTAGTACCATAGTGGGCTTGTTAAACCACACTTTCGATGGTCGAAAGTTAATTCCACCCATGCGCATATTAATCCTATAAGAGGGGGGGCTGAGCGACACATTAGGCAACCCGGTGGTCCCTCTCACTTGAGTATAAGGTTATTGTGGTACTGACTGATACCACGGCCATCCATGACTTCACGCTCACGCTTGCTTGTCCATTTCTGCACCAGGCCGAACTAGCGTGCGGAATACAATGAAGGAAAATTGGCTGTCGCGAACGTACCACGCATTGAGTGCTAACTCCTTGTTCAACATCACCGAACCTCTTCACAGCATTTCGAAGGTCTTCGGCGTTTTCGGGCAAAATGACAAGGAGTAAAGTGGGGTCCCCCGCCGCGGCACCTTCTTCCATCAAAACCTTACGTTTATGGGTGAGTGGTTTTGACAGGGGAGAAAGGGGGGTGAAACAAAAAAAAAAAACATTACTCTTCTGACATCCGACTGTGGATTTCGCGCTACTATCGTATATGGTGGGGGCGCGCCTGAAAACCCTTTATTTGATATTCTCATATGCAATGCGGTCACTTACCAATACCTTCAAACGGCCAGATACGCATATTCAGTCATGGTAAGAGAACAATAGACAAACACAAACCTCGACCTCTCATCTCATCCACTAACCCATTCACGAATCTTTGCAGAACCTTGATATCGGCATTATGAGCAAAGGAGATGACAGTCCACTTTTCGAGCTTGGCAGGTCTCAAAAACCGCTTCCGCATTACGTCCCATACGCCAGGGTTCTATTTTATAACAGTCAACTTGATCCCATCAGTTGCGACGGCTGAGGAGCCATACTTTATGCCGCTCCTCGGCTCCGTCGAATGTCACGTTCGGTCGTGGAAGGAGGCGCCCACTAATTGCAACTGGCCTTGTATTGACCGAAAGACCAGCCTTGATCATAAAGGGGCTCTCGGTATAGTTAAGATACCTCCATGATCGCGTGATATTGGTAAGGCGCTGTTGGGGTGTCTGCGGGACGAATCTCATAGCCTCCGACACTACATTTGGCGCATTTTTTCCCTTGATAAAGTCGAATCAGATCCACAAGCCGGATAATTTATTACAAAAAGCATATACTTTGTATAGCTGTGCCACAGTCTTACACACGGAGATGGGAAAAACGTCCCCTTTCCTTGTTTTGATGCCTAAAGTTCTGGGTGGAATGGTGAAGCCGTGGGCGTTATAGAAATGAGAGGCAACAGTGCACTCTTCTCCACGCTTATCGAATGTGATAGCTCCGCAGTCTGGTACGAGATCAGAAATCGTTTTCGGCTTCTTGTCCTTATGCCCCGGCAAAGAGACAGTGAATTTGAGCGCTTTGGCGAATAATCGGAGAGATTTGAATGAAGGGTGCTCTCGCGATACATTGTTGAGGAAACGACTGTCTCTGGATTTGCTGTACGCGGTGAATACATCGATAAGGGGCCTGGAGGGGATCCTAGAAGGAGGGGAGTAAATGAGATAGGCGGTAGGAAAACAGAGGAACATACACGACCCCGACGGTGGTATCGATGTTGATGATCAGCCGATCGTACGTAGGTCGGACGGTCCTAGAAGATAATTAGTGACGCACGGATGGAGAGAGAGACCGGGCACTTACTGATAATACCCTTGCCATAATTCAAAGGGGAAAATGTTGTCTCGTTGGTTGCGGGATTCCTGGATGTAAAAGCTTCGGGCATTGTATAATGTACCTTCTTGCCTGAGAAACAGTTAGGTGCCAAGGAACATACGTGAAACCAGATGGACGAAACTGACATTCGCGGATGCGCTTGCACGAATATATTCAGCATGTTGAGTGTCGTCATCGCCTCGCTTCCCTGTTTTACACTCTCTTCTTCGCCTTTCAACAGTTTGGCGATGGACCTATTGTCATAAACGTACGTGTGGTTCCTGAAAGGTATGGGAGATAGGTGCGTACCCTCGATCAACGAATGTTACGTAAACCAGCCTTATCGTGGCGATCCGACCTTTTCTTTGCCCGCGCGGAGGACCCCAGGGGACTTCAAACTATGCAAAGATGTATACTCAGTGGAACAACATAAGGGAGATTCTGACCTCCTGTGCCGTCGACGAGAGATTATACTTGGTCACGGAGTACAAGTTATTTTTTCCATCAAAGGCTGAAAAAAAGTTAGGACGATATATATCGAAGGCGTAAAGCGCACACCTCCAGGGGACGCTCCAAATATATCTGGCCTAATTTCCTGCTGCAACCTCATGATCAGTTCAGTTCTTTTAGCTTTTGATATGGCAGCGTCGTCATTGGGATTCGCGGCTGGGTTCAGGGTTGAATCAGGTTTAGATCCGGGGGTCTTGATTTCTAGAGAAGAGGGAGGTGAGGAGGACGCGAGGATAGATGGATCTCGCCGCGCGGACCGCATTTACTCACCAACTGAAAAGGAAAAGACATGAAATGTGATGGAGGCAGAAGAAGGAAAATAGCGCACCGTGATAATGGTGAACTTTGCTATGGGACCAGCTGAGTTCGAAGGAGTTTGTGACGACGGTGATGGATTGACCGGCGGAGCCTTGGTGGCGACGACGAGTTGACATGGTGGGTAAGAAATGTGAGATGCAGGGGAAGCGAAGGAACGCTGGAGCACTGCAGACTAAAACACGAGTGCGCAGTTCCGCCAACAACGCTGGCGCTGACTATATATAATCCAGCCGTAGTACCAACAATGGTTCTCCGCCGGCCCGAACCGGCCCTATCGCCGCCTGGATGAGGATCCTCCAAGTTCCCGTTCCAATTGCTCGAATGCATCCATCACCACGTTCTTCCTCCCGCGGTATTCCCTATCCAACCCACTGGGCCACTCGTTCTTATCCACCCCCATTTCTCTCAACTTTTTCTTGACCATGTTGATGCTCTCCCTGTGCCTTTCCATCGCTTCGTCGTACAAGTCATACACGCAGACCGCGCAGCCGGACATACAACATTCTATTTTTGAAATCACGCTAGTATGGGAATGAATACAAGACTCTTACTACATACCGTCTGATTCTGGGGGTTTAGGTTCTTTTGGGATCTCAATTCCTTTGAACGTGATCGTGTCTTCTGGCTGTGATCCCGTCCCATCATCTGGCTGAAGTACCATTGTTCCCACCCCGCCGACGACCGCCCCATTTCCTCCAACCCCAAACGCCGTCTTCCCTCTTAGACTTTTTTCCAGCCGCTTATACCTTTCTGATAGGTTCTGGCCACCCCTGTACGCGTACTTAATTGATTCGACCTTGTGTCGCCGGATAGAATTGGCGGAGGTCAAGTCAGAGCTGAAGCGAAATCCAGGTGTAAAGAAGGGAGGGAATGGCCATGGTCTATGGTAGTACCGCATGGGAACTAGATGGATATATCGGGTGTGGAGTGAACCAGCGGTGACGTCACATAACTGCTGATGCACTGGCACCTGGGGCTCTCATGCGTTCGTTATTCCATACGATTACCGTCCGGTCTTGCCCTGCGCCACCGTAAGCTCCCGATCTCGTGACATTTAGAAGCCTTATAATCTTCTGGTGAGGTAAATCCGCAGTACGTGCGTTTGGCCACACACCGTACGTGAGGACCCATTGTCCACTTGTTTCAAGCTCCAACCCTCCATACCATGATTCTTCCCGACGACACTAAGAACCGACAGTGCCCAAGCCCATCAGACATTCAAAGCGAGCACGCCGAATGGCAACGATCCTCAAGCCACACACACGCCGCTTCAACTTCACTACCAAGCTACGAGGAGGCCAGTCAAGGGCCCATACAAAATATAAGTAACTGGTTCAACTTCCAAAGGAGAAGGCCCAACTACACTGGAGACAATGATTACCCGCCAAGACGTAGCGACAGTCCAAGTTCCATGGATCATGATGTATGTATACCGGCTTGAAGTTATTTTTTTCTTTTCGAGTGCCGCTTTACACCCGGGGGTCATTGTTAAGCGTGGCCATGCGACGCTTTTATTCCGACCTCCCTCCCCCTTTTTAAACTCAAACGCTCCGTTCTGTGTCATAACCCTCACTGACTTCTGACCTCTTTCTACCTCGAAAACTCATAATGACACAAATAAAGCCTCCGCCTGAATACGCCGACGACGACGGCTGGGACAGACCTTCTCCTGGATCACCCAGAAGTCCCCTACCAAGCCAGCACCGAGTGTCGACCCCATCGGATCCGGCGCAGACGTACAATTTCAACTACAGAAACAATGGCAGCGACAATAATGCCACCTTCGGCAATGACAATATACGCCCACCACAGGCTCGATATACTATGCCCACTCAGGCCTCGCCTCTCCCTAATTTCCCGCCAACCTCACTCGCGGCTACCAACAACGTTGGCATCGATATAACCAACGGTCCAATCCAAGGGGCTTACATCATCGATACCGGCAAGGCTGTAAATACTGGAAATGTTTTGAAGAATCTAGACCTGATGACTAGGAACGGGGCGATCGATGTCGACGTGGCCGTTGTACCGAGGACGACAGCCAATAACAACGTGGATATGCACTTCCACACCAACTCTGGAGCAATCCAACTCAGATGGGTGCGTTGCCTTTTTTACGTGTTTTGTGTACAACGAACCTGATTTGGATCAAATTATCCGCGTCTCATCAATGCATGCATCAGCACGAGCCACCGCCTCACTTCGTGTCTAGCAGCGAAGTTGCAGGCCAGGCTGCCTCGTGGAGGAAAGTAAAAGTCAATGCTAGGACCAGCAACGGAACCGTTACTCTCTCCATTCCCCGATCCTTCGTCGGCCTCATATCAACTAGCTCAAGGAACGGTAAAATACAACTCTCCGACGCGATTAGAGCGAACGTGACTAGCTTGCACGAAACCTCGAACCCGGGTATAATGTCGGAAACGACCATATTTGTCGGCGAGTTCGGTGGCCTACCTACCTTGGTAGCTGGATTGGCCGCGGAAGCTCCCGACAACCCACCAGTCCGAGATCCTGAATTCGAACACGTCGTGTACGGAACTTCGATCCATTCAGGACCAAACTATACACGCGTGTCCACGCCCTTTGGGACCACTTACTGTGGGACCAACGGCGAATTCGGGGGGTTCTTTAACAATGCCTCGAATTTCTCGGTTATAGGAGGGACATTCAACAATGTGGGAGGTGGCGGCTGGTCAGGGATGTCGTCCAACCGCCCAACCCCTCGAGTGCGGCCCCGCAGTGCGCTCCTTTCCCACTTTGAAAGCTCTTGGAAAGGGTCTAGCGTGAACGCTAGTACCAAGAATGGCAACGTAACAATTGAATATGAAGATGAGGGTGTATTTGGTACGTATGTTGGGTGGAAATGCAATAAACCCCATGCGCCAAGAAGACAAACGACTGGCTATCACGCGATGGGGGATGGGCGTTATGCGACTTACGCGGCGATGAGTACGAATATGGAGGGTTCAGGATTCTCCTTCTTCAATGGGCTTAATATGTTTGGGTGATATTGAACTTGTAAATGTACGTAGAAGTACTATTTAATATTAGTATAAATATGGAACATCATATGCCCGTTGTGTACCAATTCGTTCTCTGGTTTCACCATTATCAACACTGCAGTAGAGACTTCCAAAAAGCACCTTACCATCGATTATGCATTGACTGCTCAGATTCAGTGCTTTGCCAGATGTGGCAGATTCGCAAGCGATACCGCGTGGAATGGCTAGCGGATTTCTGCGGAACGTGTTGAGCCGGCTATCTACGAAGACTTGGACGAAATACCACAATTTCACAAGGCAGCCACAATTCAGGCCGCCGAAACCAAGATTCCCCGCGGGCAGATGCTGTAGGGCCGTCGTCTGCTCAAACTGGCCTTTCCTTTGAGCCCACAAGCTCTACAGTCACGTTTCATTTCAGAGCCAAATACTAATTTTATCTTATGTTAGTTTTGGGTTCCAGTCCCCGGCCAAACCCTCATCAAATGGGTTTATGACATGTTGTTTGCATTCTATATGTGCACTATTCTACATATTCTGCTTTCGCCGCTGGCAGTCCCATGAAAACTCCTAATCCAAAATGCCTCTCAGCTGATATTTTCTTGATTGCAGTTAAGGATGGGAGCCTCAGGTATATGAA
Source organism: Amanita jacksonii TRTC168611 (assembly GCA_000497225.1). Classification (NCBI taxonomy): domain Eukaryota; kingdom Fungi; phylum Basidiomycota; class Agaricomycetes; order Agaricales; family Amanitaceae; genus Amanita; species Amanita jacksonii. The sequence goes on along the minus strand of AYNK01003221.1, from coordinate 3,775 downwards.
ATTGAAGAACTGAAAGGTTCTCAACAGCTGACCATGCTGCCAGCGAGTCAGCGCGCTGACCGTAAACACGAAGTAGTACTAGGTTAAAGGTAATGCCCGTCATTGAGAAATTCTCAAATGGGCTAGTTAGCGTGGGTAGGAAGTGGAGGGCAATTATTACACGTACAATTGCGTCGAATATATATCTCAGGGTTTCATGGCGAAATATTGAAGAGAATAGGTTCAGGAGAGCAGCAAAGGTATACAGGATTCCCGACTCGGTGATGATATGGCACGTATAGAGTAAGTGGCGCTGTCTAACGCCTGCGCAGCGGCTTACGCTTAGAATTCTGTAAACAATTGCGGCTGTCGGGGTGGCACTTGAGATGATTACCTCTGCCTAAGGGTTCGACATACATGTTGTATACATGTTGGTTGCAATGTTGCAAGAGTAGAAAGCGGTCCAAAGGTGGTAGAATCTCTGTTCGGATGCGGCAGTCACTTGGGATTGTATAAGGAAAATCGAGAAAGCTAAGCAGGCTACCCAGAGGATGACGGGAAAACATATAATGTGATTTGATTTACCATAGACAATCCAACAGCGGTAAACCTGGGGGGGGGGTCACTTCAATAATGGTGAGCATGATTCGGATGATAGCTTACGAGAACGGCGTCAGCAATCAGTATTGTGGTATTCTCGACTAGGTTCTAGGGTGCTGCACATCAGACCGTTGGGGAATTGGTCAACCGAAGGCAGGTTTACGTACATTTATAATCCCAAATCTGTTAAAAACAACGATGTCGGTCGTGACCACAGAAAGGGTCATATGGAGGGACATTCCGAGATCCGTCGTCGAGGACAGGAAGACAAGGATAGTGACAGTAAGCATAAGCCAATTAATGTTCTCCCGGAACTGCCATCGGCCGTGGATGACGAATGTGTCATTGAGCAGAAGCCATCGGAGACATTGGACTAGTGTTACGATATAAACCCCGTAAAGAAATGCTTGCACAAATACAGCAATAAAACTTGCTTCGGTGGATGAAACCATGTGCGCTCAGGATTTACTAGGGTCATCCTATATATGCGTGCGGCTGCGCCTCCACTCTTGCTTCCAGTCACGTTGACTACAAGAGGTAGCGACTTGTGGCAGAAGCATCCAGAACCAGCTGAAAGTTGTTGATTTAAGTGTGATATCAAATACAGGTAACAGCAGCCCCGCACGAATGTCATTAATTTTGGGCCCTCAACTGATATGCTATTAACAGGCCTACAATGCAATGCAACGGTTGGTGATCAATCATTGCAAGCGGTGGCACCACTGTCTCTATATTAATTGAATATAGCACGGGCAGTTGATTCAATGTCGTCTCAGCTAACTTCTCTTCTCACCCCTGAATATCGTTGCGGAATGCCGAAGGAGTGGATAAGGCCTTCATTTATGGCGACCAGCAAGACGTTCAAATAGGACACGCGCTGTATGGCAGGCTACAGCCTGAGAACCATGTAGTATATTTGAATACGAGCGCTCACAGCTTTTCTGCGTAGATCATACGCCAGTGGGTTGCTGTCTCCATTCATCCAAGACAAGGATATTATTTCTCTCCATGATCCGCAGCTTCCATTTCAGTTGAGTGTCATGTAATATATACTTCATGATTTCCCTGACATCACCAGAGTTATACGTTAGGCATCGATAAATTAGTCTGCGTGGTCGTACCGATGATGAGGACAACAACGGAGAAAAGAGTAAAAAACGACATTAGAAACACACCGCAGCAGGTGAGCCAGCTAACCAGTATACTCGAATAAAAACATCATCCATTCGAATCACCCAATCAAGTGCTCACGCCTACACAGGGTTTTCATATATTTGACGTTCGTAAACTGGAGACTGACCTACATGTCAGGCGCACCAGATTCAAACTACATTAGCATCTACTAGATTTCGGTACTACAACCCTTATGCGACGACTTTCCACGATGTTACGAGCACCTTATGCGGACATTGACAGCTCATCAAAATGGAATTGATAGGCATAGCTTGTTAAGACGACTGATCAAACACTCGGCGTGCTGCCTCGGTAAGAACAGGGAAACCTCAAGAGAACTCAACTGAGGACTCTGAGGATAATTGCTCAGACTATATACTATACTACATGCTGCAACGGCGTGTCTTACACGCGTATACTACGACCCTATGGAATGTTCGAGAATAGAACAGAAGGAAACATACATGTGCATATAGATAAGATAGACGCATATATATAGATAAGATAGACGCATATATATAGATAAGATAGACGTATATATATATATATATAGATAAGATAGACGTATATATATATATATATATAGATAAGATAGACGCATATATATATATATATATAGATAAGATAGACGCCTATAGATAAGATAAGCATGAAAAGGAAAAACATGAAAATGACCGTTCATAACATAGCTGTGTTCGGAAAGCATTAGTAGCCTAACGCTGTATATTGTTTATCTGCCTTTCCCCGTTGTTCCGGTTGCAACTTACTCGATGGCAAGGGTCTACCATCCAATGTTCAATCCTCCCTTGATGCTTCCTGCGAGTTTAAGACGTGTCCTTCATATCATTATGCAGTGGTGCACGTCCACCGTAAATTTCCCCCGATACACAGCTACCCCATGCTGTCCTAGGCTGTAGCGATACTCGCGTTTTGCTCGGTTCGATCAATGCTGGTGTGGATGCTCCGAATCAAGTGCGATAAAAGGTCGCGTCTTCCCACATCTCTGGAAGCTGACATGTCCCCTTACCCCGAAGTTGCCGTTATCACGACAGTTATACAAGCCACTTTGTACGGAATATATAGTGCAATGTTTGCACATGACCTGCAGCACCTTCTTTGCAAAAACTGCAAATCGAAGGCGCCCAACAATATGAACGTGGCTTCACTGACACTCGTCATCCTGATCTTCATACTCGCAACAACAAACCTTGGAATTTCTTTTAAAATGACACTCGTGATTGTCGAAGGCGAGGAACTGGGATTAAGTGTACTCAACAGCATCAATGTAGGCTTATTGGATGGGCTCGATGTATTGGCACTCACTTACTACGACTGATCCGGCTGCCCCCAGGCTGCGACAGAATTTTCCACATTGTTGATCGTCAACACGTTGCTCGTAGGCGTAACATCTCTTCACAAAATACATTTTTGCCTATTCAAATACGTCTTCTTCTTCAGCTATATCGGTGCAGGGTGGGCCATGTCAAGGATAAATCAGCCACCAAACTGTTCACCTGCTTCGTAGCTTCGCTTGCAAGCTTGGTCTGTTCCATCGTGGCCTTGGGTTTCCAAGCCGTTGCAATAACTGAACCAAGCAAATATAATTGGTCAAAATATTGGTTTTCCTGTTCCTGGTTGGCTTTCTACGTACTCTGCCTCGGAGTCAATCTATCGATTACGTGTATGCACCTGTTATTCCTGTTCCTGGTATTTCCAACCGAGACACCCCCAAAGCTAGCATAATTCAACGGCGTTTCATCAATAATAACAGTGTAATCTCTTCGTATCAGATACCACTCATCGTCGCTCAATCTGGAGCCTTGTGCGCTGCAACAACTTCTATCAGCATCCTCGCCTCGGCTTTAGCTAATATCTTCACGACTGGACTCGGGCTCGTATATTTCGCTTCAATCGCTGGCGTCGTTGTATGTCCAAACTAATGTATATTATAACCAATTGATGCAATTTCATTCTAGAGTTTTACTGCGGCTTGCATCACTATTCACCTCCTCCAGATCCCTGC
>AYNK01004729.1:0-11853 GCA_000497225.1 Amanita jacksonii TRTC168611 | reverse complement strand
AGTGGACAGGTAGCTCAGCATCTCGACATCCTCGGAGACGATTGAAGAAGTACTTGGCAGCGCAGGAATTTCCCGTATCGAAGACGATGTGGACGGATGCCCCAACATAGATATCCGCAGCCCCGTAGCAGAGGTGGAAGTAGAACTCGCAGCAGTGGCGATAGTAGCAGTGGTGGTGGTGGTGGTGGTGGTGGTGGTGGCATGGCCAAAACCCAAACCCGAGCCACCCGACGCTGACGACGACGACGATGAGGAGTTGCTACGACCAGTACCCGCAGACGACGACCGTTCTCCCTCCGAAACACTACTCGCACTCCTCGGGCGTTTATTCCTCTCACCACGGTCATTTCCACTGCCACCGCTGGAAGAATTAGAAGAGGAGGACGTCCCCCCTCCGCCATTGATAGTGGAACCACGACCACCACCCCGGTTAGCAGCAGCGTCACCTGGACCGCTGCTAGGGCTGGCAAGGTCGAAGCCGAATTCTTCGAAAGAGCGCTTGAAGGAGGTGGTGTTGGTGGGGAGCCTGAGCTGGAGCTGGGGAGGGAAGTCGGAGGACATGATGGGCGGAGAGAAAGGGAGGAGTCGAAAAGCCACTGAGGAATGAAATTACCTTATTGAGTCACACCTGCCACCACCACAAGCCTTTGTATTCCTTATCGCTTTGCCAATACATCCCCTCCATACCGGCTAGCCCTCCATACATAACCAGTCCCCTTCCAGTCCTCTACTTAGGTCCGCAGCCCATCGTGTATCATCTAATATCATGCATCATGTATCACCGGTCACTATCGGCCGCCGGTAATCGCTGGCACAAGTTTCATCCCTACACCGAATAGAACACGTATAACGTCTCACCTGCCCGCACATCAAAAACTCCAACTCAAGCCCCTCTCTACAGCCGGTACTTCCACTGTAAAGCCCCCAGAAAGCAATAATATCACTCCACGATAATCGGCGGCTAACGGAATGTCGCACAAAGCTTATATATAGATCACAAAACTCTAAGTTTCGTTCGTGACTAGGTGACTACTGAACCCAAAATGAAACAGACGCAAACTACACTACCACCGTTATAATCCCAACATATTGAAAAAAAAAAAAAAGACGCAATCATTTTCGTCCATTCTGTTTGTGTGCCCATAGAAAAGAACCGTGCAGTTGACCAAAACACAATCGCATATGACATCATGTACACTGTATCCGAGACCCAAGAAAACCAAGAAAAAAAAGGAGAGGAAAGCATATGGCCCATATGTATGTGTGTGAAAGAAAAACAGCACTACGATGCAACGAGAACAAGAACAACTTACTGGGAATGCATACACATCTATTACGCTGTAATGGGCACTTGGTGCCAGACTTCTGGGAAGCGATACCACGAAGGCGGCAGCTCCATCAACACAAGGCCATTCTCTTCCGTGCGAGCGAGATCAAAGTCTAGCCATCTATCCTCGAACCGGTGTGTCCCCGTGCGTTTGCGATATTGAAATCCGACCCTTTGCAACGAGGGCACATTAGCTCCGAGATACTCGGCACACTGCCGGCGTGCATTTCGCCAAGTCTCGAACCGGTCTGCTTCGTCGTATTCTGGGAATTGAATGCAAACCCTGAGCTCCTCTAGCGAACTGAGCTTGGAGAATGCATCCGCATACTCTCGCTGGATAGAAGAAGCCTCAGCCGAGCCCCGCGCCGAAAAAGTATAACTGACCACTTACCCATGCGTAGACTGGCTTCCCATCGTGATACCCACAGATCTCAATCTCCAACGCTTCGAGTTTGGGACACATCTGTGAGATAGAAAAACACAGCTCGGGGTGAACTTTTTCCTCCATAATCAACCTAAACCGCCGCAAGTGCTGGTAACACCCTCCAGCAGCGATACCCTCCAGAACACGGTCAACGTCAATTCTAGACAGAGCAATAGGCACGTTGGGTAGATCAGCCACCGCGCACGCTGCAAAAGACTCCAAATTCGACGCATAACTCAGCACCCTTGTCAACTTGCAAGCATTGGACAACGCAAGATGTTTGAGCTGACAGAAAATTTGAGGATGGTTGCCACGAGCAGACGCACCCCCACCTAGCGGGAGAAGACGGAACGGATCGTTCCTGATCTTCGCAAACAGCAACCGCAGCTCCTTCAGGTTCGGCATCCGGGCTATCACATCCACCAGCTCTGCGTTTCCAGGCGACCGGGGTGCATGGCCGGTCAACACCAGCGTCTCCAATACAGGCCATTCGTGTTCAGCCAGCGTGTCAAAGTTGCAGTGGTCGCATGAGACTTGGACATACCGCAACGAATTGGGGTGCCCGAGAGAGAACAACAAGTCTTTCACCGCTGTCCGTGCGAGTATATCATTTTTATACCGTCTTCTATACTCCCGGTTGTAGTACGCCATTTCAGCAAACTTGGGATAGTACGGCCCGTCCCCCACGCGGACGGCCTCAGCAACGGGAACGAGGGAAATAGCTTCCAGCCGGAAATTGGCGGGGACTTTTGGCATCGTAGAAAGGTAGATAGGCGTATCGGTAATATGCAACCGTCGGAGAGAGACGCATTTCGTGAGAGCATCGAGGAGACTGTTGGGGGGATAAAAAGGGCAGCAGAGTTGCAACGTGTTCAGGTTGGCCATCTTTGGAAGAGACGCGGTGACTGCTTCGAGATGCCTGGGATGATAATCCCCTCCGACGTAGTACTTGCTCCCCCACAGCGGGGGATCCGCGTCCGGCCACTCGTCTGGCCAGATCAAATTAAATCGCCTTGCAACGAGTTACTGGTAAGAGGAGAAAGAGAAAACAAAGGGGGAAAAAAAAAACAACTTGCTTGAAACACGGCCATAGCGATTCGGGAAAGAAATGAAGACCTGATTCTTCGTCATTTTTGTCCCCGTGTGGCCAGCAGACTTGGGCGAAAATGAGGGGAAGAGTAGCTTCGCGTAATGCGCGGCTGGTCAATGAAAGGTTGAGGAGGACTGATCTAGCTTCCCGATTGGGAGATGAAGCTATCTCAGCGACGAGGAGATGCAACACCTGGGTGGGCAGGTGTTGCATTGAAGGGAGAAAGATAGATTGGAGGTGAAGAGGGACAGTTGGATGGGATTCGGGCCTTTCTTATGATTTTTTCCATTTCTTAAAAGAGATAAAATATTAAAATATTAAAAAAAGAGAAGACCCTTCTTTTCTGGGGTGCAAACAGCATGTCTGATAGGGTTACATTTCCACTTCATGTAGCATATTTTTGTGTCCACTCCCTACTCACCCGCTGCGCATCCTTCTCATTCTCCTTGTAGTGCTTAGCCACGTCCGTCGCCAACGGGTCATCCGGGTTAGGTGCACTCAGCAGCGCCTGTATAGACAGTAGCACCGTCCGGATCTGTAACGCCGGCGACCATTTATCTATTCGCCCGCTTGGTCATTCTTCTTAAAGAATGGTATCATCCCACACATCGCCTCACCTTTGAGAATGTCTAAGCATATCCTCCCCAGTTTGTCTAAACCCGACCAGACCATAAGTCCTCACGTAACATATTTAAAATAAAAAAACCCACACACCGATATTAGGGTGGTATATCTTCGTCAGGAACCGCACTTTCGGCGGTGCCATCGGATATTCTTCTGGCAGGAACAATTCCAGTTTAAAAACGCCGTCTACATGCCGTTTGTGGGTTCAACTCTCGTCTACTTTCCGTGCCACCTAAAGTGAGCAGGAGATGAAAAGATCCTCACGCTCAAACGGGCTACCACCGGGGCCTTCAATCGTCACGTCAAAGTATCGTAGATTGTCCTCATGCGGCGCTGCTGTGATGCCGGGCGCCGGATCAGCGATAAGACGTTCAGTCTCCTATCGGTCGCATGCAACAAAATGAGTGTGAGGCCGCTGTGAGCCGCCGAAAACCTCGATTAGGGCGGGACTTTACTAACCTTGATTATCCGCTGTACCCCACGACCGTCATGATAAGCCATGAATTCGACATCCTGTTATGCCCCGACCACCAGACGTACCTTTGGAAGTGGCATCGTAACTCGAGATATGTGTGTCGAGGCCCCGGATATGAGAATGTAATAAAAGAGGCGAAGGGTGCCAAGGGGCGAGAGATGCACAGAAGAGGCTGACTCAGCACATCGCTTCATTTTATTTTTGTTCTGTCACATTAACTAAATACGGTCTGTACTACTAACTGAAGCTGCCATAGCTGAGGTCCTGATACTAACAAAGTATAGGAGGCATTACACACCAGCCAACAGAAAGCTTCGTTCGTGCATGTCAGACCTTGTCAGGGATGAGAAATTGTAGCCTCGGGTCCCCGTTCCGATAATCTGCTGACGGGCGACAGACCTGAAAAACAACTTTCCCCATTGACACGCGGTATACAGCACCCTCCTGTCGTGTTCAGCCCTACATCTTTTCATAAGACGCCCTTGGCCTCATGGTCGATATTACCAGCCACGACCACACTAACGCCGAAGCTCGTCTGTGAGATTGAGACCCTGACCTTGGGAAAACCCCAGGAAAAATAGACGTGGGCCCGGGAGCGACCCGTGTAGAATGTGATCCTGAATGACCAGCTCAGGGATAAATCCCAGACACGGCATGCAATGCCCGGGCCGTTGCCGTCGTTCGTGATCAGGTCTGCGATGTATTGATGGTACGACGTGGGATTAGATCTCAACAAGGTAAGCTTGATGCTCAAAATTGATCACACCTAGATCATTATATAACCACCATGTTTGGAAAATTCTATTCTATTCAAATATGAGGGGTGCACGAAACGGACAGAACCAGATAATGTACCCGAAGCTGTCATATAAAGGAAATCATAGACAGAAGTGCAGGAAATAGCAGCGAGACAGGCTCATATTGACGAGAGCGTGGACAATCATGTCGAGGGCACAAAATTGCGCCAAAGGGTAAGTAATGGCCGATCGGACGGAGCTGGACCTCCGCACCGCTAAAGGTATATTCAGAATTGGAATCATTCACGGGCTTGCTTGAGCAACAACTATACAGACTTTCAACTGACCCGGTTCATCCATCCGGATTACTTAGGGTATTGAGAACACTGGACAATGCACGAATGAACCCCATGGTTGCATTTCTAGGGTAATACAGGCCAGTGGGGCCATCGTGAACTTCTAATTACCACGTGCATAAATTCGTCAATGGTTGCCTCCAGCAGGGTCAGGACTGCTGATCGCAGCAACGCCTGCTAGAACACTACGAGCCTGCTCCAGAGGTTGTGCTGACCTCAAATAACGATATCATCTATGGTTCGAGCTTTGACTACCTATCGCATTTGACCAAAAAAAGACATGGAATTAATTTAGCACACACCGTACACGTAGTAAAAACGAAGTATTGGACGTCAGCCATTGGCCTACCACACATTGAGGCGACTTTCCGAGAATACCCCCCCAAAAAAAGGACCTAAAGTATCAATCAAGTCAGGAGTCGAATGCTGAGGTCAACAATGTCAGAGCTGATCAGAGCTACATCTTTATCTTTCTCAACTGACGTGGAGGAGGAAAGGCGAGCTAGTATATCCCCATCAGCATAACTTGTGAGATTTAGCTGATGTGAACGACCGCAGGGGCATGTACTAAATCAAATGTTGGATTTTGTTGAACTTTCGGTTGCCATCAGTCTAGTCCTTCCGTGCTTTTATGGAGGAAGGGAGCCGAAACAGGAGATGAGACCGTCAAAGCTGAACCTACGGTCAACACACTACGTCCAATTTGGGAGTATGTTTGACGGTAATGAATTGCCATTGCAGGGCATGATGTATTAATCAAACTTCTTTATCCCCTTATCGACAGCGTTCCATTCTCTGAGGAATGAATATTTACCGTGGAACGGGAGGTATATTGGTATTCGACCATGTCGGGGCTGAGATCGCTAAGACTTGAAACTGAGCACAAACGGTGTCTGTGTTTGTGTACAACAATGAAGGGATAATCGATATCCTGATAAAGATCGGGACAGCAGGTGAAATTTGATTTATCAGTTGAAGTGTGACTCGTTGTGACGAGCACGCAGATATCCGGTGCCGCTCCGTATAACGGGAACTATATTGGGGCCAAAATCATTCAAGCTAAGAGTGGCAAATCAAGTTAAGAAAGCAAGCACACTGTATATTCAATCTGAGAGGGCCGTCTCAATGCTAACGTGTGGAAGATGATCCTTGTTATATAAAATGGTCTACTAACGTATACAGAAAGATTGGTTACCCACTTTGTAAACCATTGAATGCAGGATATTAGTCTAAGCAAGGGTATGGGAGGGGGGTAGTACAGTGCCATGTACTGTACAGGAATGGAAGAATCACCAACTTAAGCCTGAATACCAAGTACCACCAAAACTTTCACTAAGTTCAGCTCGTGAAGAATGGTGATGGTAGCACCATCGATTAGGGGAGTGACCTCAGCAACCAATGATGAAATGGCCCAGAAAATGAGAGTCAGGAGGGTAACAAGCAGCCAACTAGGGAAGCATTTTGTCAGAGCATGGCTGATTTTAACATACCACACTTACGCAATGGCAGAAATGAGGTACTGGATTCCTGGCCCGGCTAACTGCCAAGCTTTGAAGAGGATGTAAGCGTAAACCTAGAAAACTCGCTGAGCGATGGATAAATCACAGATAGACAAATACGAACGGAGACAACATCAGCAACTAGGTGAGCAACATCAACGAGGGCAATAACTTTGCCGCCAAGTGTCAGTGCAGAACCCTGGGGGTTAGCAACGATAACCTTAACGGTCGCGACTGCTGTTGCGAGGATTGCCTGAGCTTGCTCCAACTTGGGCTTGACTTCGTCGACTATACCGCCAACTTTGGTGCCAACAATGGCGTCTTTTGGTAAAAAGACATTGTTTTAGCAGGTATTAGCGCCTGGAATATGTGCATACTGACCGATCTCGCCCTTGACGCCTCCTATCTGGATCTTGACATAATTCAAAACTTCAGGGATTGTGTGGAGGTCGGGGTCAACACCGGCGTCAGCGTTACCCTTTCCAGCGGGAGTAGAGTTGGTGTTGGCAGCGGCGTTGCCGGAGGGAGCAGAGTTAGTGTTGAGAGAGATATCACCTCTTGGGAGGACGTCAACTGGCGCAGCACCGGCGAAGAGGGCGCAGGCGAGGGTGGTGAAGAGGGAGATTCCAAAAGAGCGCATTTTTTTTTCAAAAGAGTGTGGGGGTTGTCAAAAGACGAGGGAGAAAAAGTTCTGAGAAACGAGGATAGAGTAGTGTGTACACTTGAGAAAGAAATATCGACCGCCCGCCCGCCCTTTATATATGTTGACAGCAAAGCTGCTGTTGATTACGCGATTACGGCTTGAAGGGATGAACAAAAACGGAACTTTAAAAAAGCCTGACAACTGTCATCATGATCAGATCACAAGTAGAGAATGTAAACTTACGAAAGAACGACCCAACCCTAACTGTGATTTCCGTTTGTCGTGGGCGTTGCGTCCACTTGTTATGACTTTTGTAATGACACGCCACTACGACGCCGGTGTCTGCTCCTCTAGACTTTGGAGAGCAACAACCCTTGCACTGCTGGTGGAGCAAATAGGGCTAGTCGGTTTCGGGTCATCAGTCATACTATTCCGTGACGGGCAGCTGGACTTCTGTCACGGAACACGAAACGTGATCCCAACAGCGGCGCTAAACCAAAACAAGGCTGAAGCAAGCTGAAACTAGTCAAAACCGGGACAAGGGTGAGGGAATCAATGGGAAATTACTCATACGGACCCTTTGTTGCGTTATTCATATGTATACTTTCCACTCCACCATGGCATCATCGGGGGGCACATGGACATTGGATTTCTGATATGTGAGGGCCCCACCTAGTTACTCGACGCATTTGAAATCGCGGGAATGTCTTGTACTGTTGTATGCGTGGGCTGACGGGACGCGATGATATCGCTACAAACGGGAAAAAAATTTCCGCGGCTGAGTTCATGACGTCAATTCAAATATTTTTTTGAGTTCGCGTAACAAAGCCAAGAATTGATTCGTTCACAAAGGAGCCTTTTCCTCATGATACTCTTTACATAAGTACCTAGCTTGCCGAGCCATGCGCCATTCTTATGGCTCAACGTTATACCCACGGAGCCTTGCATGATTCACCGGATTTTCACAGCCGCGTTTTTATTTGGCTACACCTACGACTCCAAACAAATTAACATGTGACCATGATTGCTGAACGCCTCCACGTCTCAGTTGCTCGGATCCAATGTCAAACTTCTTCCCCTCGATCGAAAACTTTGCCAAGGTGAGAGCGTGCCCGACCCTGGCTTTCAATCCTTCCTCACACCCCCATAAGGGCGCTTTAGCCACAGTAGCTGGAGTTTCTGCAGTTGGTATGACCGCCTGTTTGCGCAATAGACTCTGGCGTCTAATATTTCCAAGGTGCTGGTCTCCTGTACTACGGCCAAGGCTACCTCATATACCCCTCTGGATTTCCTCCCGGTGCACGCCTCGGTAGGTAGAATCATTCGACTACACCCCGGCATGTCGCTCACTATCGCGATGCACTAGAGGTGTCTAAACCAACCGACTATGGCTTACCGTACGAAGATCTCCCTCTGATAACGCCGGATGGGGTAACGCTCCGATGTTACCTCCTAACTCTCAAAAGATCCCTCGGCGAATCGCATCCGGACTTCGTCAAACCCCAGATGGTAGAGAAATACGATTCAGACGAAGAGGTGCGTGTTTAGGCCCATTTTAAGTGTGGCTCTCCATTCCTCATAGGTGTACGAATCATGCAGTTCGCCGCGAGCAGACCGACGGTGATCATGTTTCACGGTAATGCTGGGAATCACGGTCATCGTATACCACTCGCCAAAGTGTTTTTGCTGAATATGCGGTGCAACGTGTTGATGATGTCATACCGGGGGTACGTGGAACGCCTATCTCTCTTCCCAGAATATAAGAGTGATAGATGGCGAATCTTAGCTACGGTCATTCGGAAGGTTCACCATCAGAACAAGGCCAGTTTAATCCTTTGTTCAAGATTAGGTCAGGCTCGCTAATTGTTCTTCAGGCCTCTGCATAGATGCACAATCAGCTCTCGATTATATCCTCACACATCCTATTCTGTCTAGGAATCAGGTTGTGAGTACAATGATAGCATCAACCCGCCGAGAAAACTTAAAAAAGGCGACCATTTAGATTCTGTATGGTCAATCAATTGGCGGTGCTGTGGCTATCGACCTTGCAAGTCGCAACCCAACGAAGGTGCAGGGCATTTATCCCTATTGCTTGATTTCACTTGCGTTAACAACCCGCAACTCTTAGATCGACGCACTAATCCTAGAAAATACGTTCACCTCCTTACCAAGTCTAATACCCCACGCTCTTCCAAAACTCGCCCCCTTGTCCTTTCTATGCCATCAAAAATGGGATTCACTATCCAAGATCCCGCTCATACCATCAACTATGCCTATCCTCATGCTGAGTGGGGTGAGGGATGAGCTCGTTCCTAAAGAGCATATGCGCACGTTATGGGAGGCAGTTGCGAAAAGAGGTGCGAAGACGAGCGGGAATAGCAGTGAATTCAAGGCGGGCCTGGAGAGGGCTTCGTACAAGGAATTTCCTGAAGGAGGCCATAGTACGTTCTTCCTTCTTTCTTTAATGCGTTCTTAACGGTGACCGGCAAATCCTAGACGATACCTGTGTACAACCTGGCTATTGGCAATCCGCCGTTGAATTTGTTTCGGAAGTGATAAAGAGCAAGTCAGGGAAGCGAAACTAGGCTTCGTCGCTGGTTCTTGAAGCTTGGTTTCTGTTCACAATATATATGGAGGAAGCATTGACGATGTTAGAGACGTCAATTTGGGACGTTTTTTCGGCTCTAGTTTTGTATTTTATGCTGTTCGTTTCTTGCTTCTTATCCTGGCCTTTTGGAGCCCCTTTTCAACATTACTTACATACAAGGCATGGCCCGATTATCTGAACCAGGATGTTAACGTAAAAGCTGGCTCGTCCAGAGGCCAAAAGGCCTGGATCCTTTTCGAGGCGGGTTACTGCCAACAGGAATAGTTATAATGTGGATGCACTTTAACGCCCCCCGCCCTTCCCTTTGATATTGAGACAGTGACACTTGGTTAAACATCTACCCGTTGCATGATTTTCTTCAAGGCGACCGGGCCAGTATCGATGAGATCACGTGGCATCTGGGTCGCGTGTTGTACTTGTCGACCCGACCAAGCCTTTAAAGGTAGTGGTGTTCAAAGAGCTAAAAGAATTCCTTTTCGTGTCTGGCGGGTTTTTCCGGTGGTAGGTGGAATTGTGTGAGGGCGAACTTGAGTCAGTTGCCGAGTTCACAAAAGGCCGGTATGGCCATAAGCCTGCCGATTAGACGTTAGGTGATTGGGCTTTGACTAGGCAGCGCCGATTTGTCATAAGATGTTTCACGCAACAGATGAAAGCCAAGGAATAGTGCCGAAATTTTCACAGATTAGGGTATAAACAATGATGTGAGGATAGACATAAATACATAGATGTCAATCGAAATGGTACCATGAACGGTAACGGTATTTTCAACAAATCCTTCCATACGCTCGGAGTGAGTCCTCTAATCTCCTCGAGCGTCCACGGGAATCTCGTGCGTAGCGCCCCGCTTGATCGAGGCTGCTGAAGCTCTGCCCCTCAGGATGGGGATGTCAGCGGCGGATTCACTGGCAGCCCCAGCAGCATTGTTACTGCTCAGGAGCAGACGCCTGAAGAGAGTGGCAGCATCATTAGGAGCAACGCCGGCCGCAAGGTTGTTGCTCGGGTCTGAGCGCCTCAGGACGGAAGCGGTGTCATCGCTGGTTGCGTCAGCAGCGGCACTGGTGGCCAAGAGTAGGCGCCTCATGATGGAAGTGGTGTCATCGCTGGTCGCGTCAGCAGCGGCACTGGTGGTCAAGAGTAAGCGCCTGAGGAGGGAAGTGATGACATCGCTGGTTGCGCCAGCAGCGGTATTGGTACCCGGGAGTTGGCGCCTGAGGAGGGAAGTGGTATCATCGTTGGCAGCATCAACAGTGGTACTAGCGGCCATTGGCCAGAGTATGCGCCTGAGGAGGGAAGTGGCGCCATCGCTGGTCGCGCCATCAGCGTTATTGCTGCCCAAGATGCCCCCGGGGATTAGGTCCAGGCGTTTGAAGATAGAGGTGTCAGTTGCAGCCTCAGCGGCATTATTAGTGGAGAGGAGGGTGCGACGAGCGAGGCCGTTTCCAGTCTCTGGTATAGGAGACGCGGACGCGGAGAAAGTCCCGATGGCAGTGAAAAGGGTAAGGGTGGTGAATACGAGCATGGTGAGATTTAAAGGAGTGTGGGGGGGCTGGAAAAAGAGTGGCAAGGGGAAAGATGGGAGAGCAGCGGAGTCGAGGAGAAGTCACAAAGACTAGAGAATCCGCTCAAAACATAGCTGGCTTTTTATGTTGGTCTCGCGCCCCTACCTTGGAATTTCAAAAATGTCGGCATTTTCGTAAACCATGTGAAGAGGATAGCAATGTGTCAAAGAACTGACACCTTCTATCAGTTCTTATTACGTTCTTTCAGTGATTTTCTGATGTCGCGATTATGGTTCAAAGAGCGAATTGCCTACTTAGCTCCGGTGTTGAATAAAGATGGTTCTAATTTGAGATTTCTAACGTTACTACCGTAACGTTCTTCCTTTTGGAATATTGATCGCTTGGAGGTGATAAGAAATTGTCGACTAGTTATTGAATCCGTACAGAAACTAGGAAGAATGGCGATAAGGGTAAGCACGTCTTGGAATATCCATCTGTCACGGGGTCGTCAAAAGCGAATTGGTTTTCCCAAGCTTGTCACGGAGGCTTTTCGAGCGTTGATCTTACGTCT
>AYNK01005459.1:0-12182 GCA_000497225.1 Amanita jacksonii TRTC168611 | reverse complement strand
GATGGGTTTAGGCACCTTCTTTTCCTTGATGTCATGGGGTTCAGGTGGATCATCAACCAGAACCTTCGCATAGGAGGCCTTGGGTTTTGTCTTGCTCATGGCAGACAATTTGGGCGCCTTGGGAGGGGCCGAGGGTTCCTTAGTCATCCGTACTGCGGATTGATTGGTCATGATGCCTGTGGGTTGCTTAGTAAGCACTGCAGGTGGAGGGGTTTCAATTGCCCTAGATAGGCATTCGACCAAGTCAAGGTTTTCCCTGACTAGGTTTTGGTACAAGTCCACCCTCTTGACCAAGAGAAGCAGACAGTCAGGTAAGGACTGGGATTCGATAGTAGCCAGGCCTTGAAGAAACTTTAAGATGTTGACGAGGGAGCTGTTTTCTGACTGCGGGCTGTCAACCCGCATCAAGTTTTCTGGCTGCAAGCTGCCTGCTTGCTTGCCTTGGTAATCTTCTGGCTGCAGGCTGCCAACCTGCTCATGGCCACTGGAGTACTCTGAAGCCAGGGACATGCTCTGGCTGGATGGAGAGGAGGGAGCAGAGCTCGTGGTGGAGTCACCAAGAGACAGAGATAGTAGGCGTGGGGTGTCTTTGGGAGAGGCAGGGCTGCCTTTCCATTCAGCGTTGATCTTTGCCTTGTTGGCATGGTAGTACCGAACTACTTGCTGGGCATTAGGGGAAAGGGAATCAAGGCTGATCACTGCGTTGTCAGCAAGGATGCCCTCAAGGTGGCTGTAGAATGTATTCAGATACTCGATGTCATTGAGGCTGAGGCGTTGAGACATAGGCGTGCAGCTTTCTTTCTAGTGCCGCAGGCTAGGGGGAGGGTGCAGAGTATGATTTGTCAGCAGAGATGGTGGTGGTAAGAGTCCAAGAAGCGGTGTGCACTTGTTGTCGTCCAAAAGCACATGGTGTGGGATCCCAATTTACAGGTTTCTGTGGCTAGGGCCACTTTCCTTTATATTCGAAATTGCAGTACTTTATCTGGACTACCTGCTCATGTACTTCGTCGTACACTCACCTATAACGCGACAATAAACAACGCTGACATTAAAAAAAAAAAAGGATAGTAACGAATAGCTCCGAGTCCGGCCAACTGTTACGTCAGCTAAGGTTCTTAACACTCTTCCCATGTCCTCTTCGCCAACATGAGTGAAGGGATTCAAATTACGATCCCAGGTACGAGCTTACTTGACCCGCGCTGTCGCAGAGCATTTTCTGACTTGAGGTCAGACTTCGACGACGAAATTTACACCTCGGCGCCGACACCGTTCGGGCGCTCTGCGGGTCATGGCTTTGGTCCCGTTCTGGACTCCCCCACCACAACTACCACTGCGACGCCATTCGGAAACCATGAACGCGTTTATTTTCCATCTCATAGCCGTGGGCATTCCGCTGCTTCTGTAGACTCGACTGGGTCCGGCAACACGCGTTTCACGAACAAATCTACGAATTTTGCACATTCTTCTCAGTCTTCTATCGCCACAACGAGCACGTCGCCTTTCTCAAAAAAGCCGTCATTTGCTTCAATACGAAATGCGTTCAAATCAGGCAAAGTCACCGACGCTCCTCCCGTCCCTCAGTTGGATCACCAACCATATCCCATTTTGAAAAACCCTTTCAATCGCTCAACATCCTCTCTCAGCTACTCTGTTACTGCGACAACTCGGGGTGCAACGTCCCCTGCGTTGCCAAGGCCTCCTACACCGACTGCCAAAAGCTCAAAATCGAAATATCATGCTCATGCAAAGTCGCACCACTCTCAAACTGGATCTATCTACCATATTTCCGATGGTAGTGATCATGGGCACTCATTTTCACCCTCTTCACCACCGCCAGTTCCGCGAGTACCACATGGATTTGGGACCTTCTACCAGTACGATACCCCGCCTGGTTCAGACCTTGAAGAAGACAAAGTGGTTATTGATCCAAAAACACCTTCGGACTTTGCTCTTCATGCGGTGTTCATCCGATTTGCTGCTCTGGCAGAGGCAAAAATTGATGCCTTTCTTCGTCTTCCTCTGGTAGGTATTTCATCCGCCTCACTGAGCTTCAGTTTGTAAAGATAATTTTAGGGTCAGGAGACACTTCTCGTTGAATCTATGGGGAGTGGTATCGACACTAAATTTGATGATACGCTTATGTCACTTGGCAAGATTGCACAGAAGCACGCCAAAGCTGTGATAGACTCGATCATGCGTTGGAGACGTAGCCAGAATGAAAATGTTGGATCGGAGATTATTAGAGTCCACACAGCGCGTTCTCCTACCGCAAATCGCCCAATCCGTGCGCACGACATTCCTGGCCTCCTCAACGAGCGGAAGTCACTTGCATCAATATACATCATGTGTCGAGCACTGATAGGTGTACTCCAATCGCTGCCGAAGGATGCTCTTGGCGACGCCATGGGCCATAACTTGGAAGGAACAACCTTCGACCAGTTTCGGAGACCTGAGCTCAAGCTGCTGCACCAGTCGGTTAATCAACGCGCTAATTCTGATCTATATGCTATATTGTTGGGCCATATCGCCAACTTTCGGTAAGGGTTGGTTATCAGCTTTAGTCCTATTAGTCTTGACCTTGCAATAGGTTTCTGAGCGTTACCGACCGCTTTCTAGCCGAGTTGAGTCCTCTCTCGTCCGGGCAGGTTCCTAAAGATCATGACCAGAAGTACGAGCATTTGTTGAAAGGCTTGCAGCACATACAGATTAAGGTATGGTCGAATCATTCTCTCACTGAAGTACCACTAAAATCTATATAGGTTTGGCCACCCGAGGCATTTGAGGAAGGTGCTGAATTTCTGGAATCGTTATCAAGGGCGTTTGCAGGTGCACATGGCCAACGACTTAAGATTACTTTTGCCGAGATCCTTATTCAACTTTTACATTCCATTGGGAAGGTAGGAATTATATCTCCCAGTTACCGACACAAGTTCGTTAATCTCCGTTGGTTCCTCAAGACTGCACAAGCAGAAACCAATAATCCACAATGGGCAAAAGCAATAGAAACTATTTACCCGAAAGCCCGTGAAATGATGGCTAAACCTCGTTATTGGCATGTGGCCTTTCCCTTGGCCATTATCAGTCTATGCGTTGCACCTCAGGCGTTTTTTCTGAAAAATTGGGTTTCATGCTTAGAATTTTCATTGCCTAAGCTCAAGGTGAGCATTCTTTCTCCATCCTATCCCTCTTCCGCCTCTCCTTTTTACCCTCTTGATTCCCGCCCTTTTCTTGATCATTATTTTTCCCTTTGCTTCAATCTCTCCACCACCTGGAACCATGCAGCTCACCTTTGTCCGTGTAGGAGAAGGCTGCTCGAGTCATTGTCATGAACGGCGTTACACGCTTGTTTTGGACTTACTTATACCGCTGTCCAGAGTCGTCCTCGACCACAGCTACTAGGTTGGACGCTCTGCTCAAACACTTCTTTCCCCCCAACAAACAAACAGTGCATCCCCAGGAAGATCGAGTCGACCTCTTCGTCTACATCATTCATTTTATCATATCTCGACATGTGGAGTACGGCCAAGAGTACTGCCTCGAACTAATGCAAGAACCTGCCATTAGCCATCAGCCCTCCAATGCGTCTCATCACATGGCTCCTGAAAGGACAACGATTGCGGTACAAGCTTTCCTTCTATCGCTTAACGCACTGGAGAAAGAAGTTAGCACTCCTGCCTGGCCCGCGGGTTCCGACTTTTCGGTCTTCCCTCCATCGGAAGATTATCCGACATCATCAGAGTACGTGTCCCCATCAGTCTTTTCCAGATTCGGTGCCTCGACTTTCATTGACCGGTGCATGTCTGGCCTGGCGATCATCACTTCCCATTGTATGAAGGTCGTCGGGGGTATGTCCGTACTGGACGAGCAATGGCTCTTCCAGCGTTCGGTTTCTCCCTATGAAGAGCCCCATAACCTCATAATACGGGAACACGCTGACGGAACAGTGATCGGCTACCCGGGCATGTATTCGGCGCATATCAACCTGTTACGGACGTGTTTCGATTCGTGGCCACGCTTATACCATTCTACTACGCCCCTTCCTGATGCTATTGATATGCTGCTGCGTGGCGTTGCCCATGTGGAACCCTCCCTGAGTGACGTAGCTTGTAGTGCCTTGAAACGGTTTATGTCAGACAAGTCAAACGCCTTGATTGCGCTGTCACGCTTCAACCATTTCCTCTTCAGCCCAGCTCGCATTTCACAGGAAGCCTCGGGCACCAAACTTCTTGTGGAACTTCCGAAATTGCTATATTTATGGGCGTCGCTTGTGGATAGCTGGCTCAAAGATACAATGCAGCTAACAGGGTGGGTGGATCAAGATTTACAAGCCATCGCTTCGCAATGTCGGGATATCGAGTCTGGGGCACTATTCCTGACACTACACGAGTCGCAACCCGTTCATTCAGTTGGCGTGCAAGTTATTCGTTCTCTGGGATCACTTCTTTCGGACCTCGAATCAAGGGAAGAGACGGAGGTCGTCACGGCCCTGAACTTGCATGTGGTTGAGTGTTTTCAGGGAAAACACTACGATCTGTCCTACTTGCACGGCTTCGACGAACTACTCGAGGAGGCTGAAGTGGCAAAGCTGGAGCAATGGCGTCAGGAAAGGATCTGGGATCTACCCTTGAAGATTGCGGATAGCGACGAGAGGGACCGCAAGATCTGGCGGCATTTCTTCCCGCAGCTCATGCAATTAACTCTGGATACCTATGGCCAATCATTACTACCATTGCGAGAAAGTGTGATTGCGGCCGTCTCTCGTTGCCATCCTCTTATTCTGCACCTCGCTGGCTTGAGTAATAGGGTCCCGCCTGGATTATCAACCCGGAATGCTACGCACCCAGGCGATGGACCCAGACTTTTAAGGGAGCAAAAGCCACTCATTGATCAATGGTACATGTGGGTGAAGTTGCTATGTGCTACTGCCTCAGTCTCGGAACCTTTGCGCCCAGGCCCATTGAACAGGGAACACTCACATGTCCCTTCAGATGCCGCCTTTGAGCGCGAGCGACTTTCGACAACGCGCGGGTTATTCAGATACCTTACGCCATTCCTTGATTCCGAGTACGCGCTCTTCCGGGATACGGCCGTCCTGTGCATCAGTTCATTCCCGCCCAACGCTTATCCCCAGTTGTTAGAGGACCTCAGCCTTTTGGCTTCTCGTCAATTCTACGACGACCATAGGGGCAAATTTATGAACGCTGGGGGCGCCGAATTGAACTCAAACGTCAGTCGCCAAATCCATGATGACATCAAAAACAAGACAATGGGGTTTGCCCTGACAATGGATCGTGTTCGGCGTCAGGAATTACTACACTCCGCCGTAGCCCGTATATATTATTTGACGGCACATTTGTTACAACAGCAGCGTGCTACTGGCAGGCAGGCGGCTCTTGCAAATGTACTCAAATTTGTACGTAACACGCAGGTATTCCTATCAAGTCCCGAAATGCGCCAAAACTACGCGTTGCAACGTCTACGTCGATATTTCTGTGGTACTGTAGAACGTCTGTTCGATGGCCTGGCAACGCTCAAAGACTCTGACCGATTCACACCGCCCAACATGCACCTGACCCTGTACCGCTTGATCGAAGAGTGGTGCCAGCACGGGCCTCAGCTTGAATCTGTCAAACAACGAACCATCATTATGCAGAGGGCCGCTGCCGCTGGTTTGCCTAATTCATCAGATGCTGTGGAGCGATTCAAACGTGAATCTGCCTTGCTTTCGCAGGCTGCTACTGGGGCACTAACATCGCTTTGTGTAAGTTTTCTCAACTCCAATTCGCCCGTAGTTCACAAATCCATCCAAGCAAAAAGCTCTATTTCCTCCTGATCTTTCTTCGAGCTCTCCAACAGACCGACCTTCCGCTGAATTTCTCAAACCGTTACCAATAACCGCAGTGCTGGATAGGCTGGATGCTATCTTGTCTTCTTCACACAAACCAACGTTAAATAAGGGAAAGTAAGTCTTCCACTTTCGCTCCGAAAGCATGTTTAATTTGCCACAAAAAATAGGAAAACCTTACGTTCCATTCTTTTATGCAACCCTTCCCACACAGAATTGGTTACAGGGACACTTTACCGAGCCGCTGTCTTATCAGATCAGCCTGATTCCAGCAACAATCACTTCTTTGAAGTTATCTCAGATATTGTCTGTGGTCAGGAAGAGCATTATTTCTCCTTTGGTCATATTACATGCATTGGTCTGACCAACCTTTGCAATCCATCGGTAGAAATACGCAGGCGTGCATTTAAAATGCTCGAGGCCATGCACATCGGATCAAATGGGCTACTATCCATGTTCAGCTTCGAACCATACGTTTGTAGCCTCGCTCCTGGAACATACCTACATTCGCACCGCCTCATCGCGGACTTCCTGGCCGGCGAGCATCCAAACCAAGCTCACGACATGCTTGTCCGCATCGCCGTCTGGCTACCGCAGTTACCAGAGCGAGACAATAAGTCGAAAGTGATCCTCTTACTGTTACAGAGCCTGGAATTCTGGATTCCAAACATCCGACTCATGACGGAAGATGGACAGAGGCTTTCGCAGGACGGTATCCTCGCATTATATCACCTCATTTCTTTAAGTTCACGATATGGCGAAGCCTATTGCGAGCAGATCCTGACTATCTGGTCCAGGCTAGTGGATATACCTTTTCAGTCTAACGGCCACGCCACGATCCGGTTTCTAATCGAGCATTCTCATAAGGTTGGGAGCACCGTGTTCATATCATGTGCCGCGAACATCGTTGCGTGTCTTTGCCAAACTCATATTGGGCACGAGATATTTGACGATCTCTGTTCTATCATAGAGCCTGCTCGTATGCTACCCACAATCGACCACAAATTAACGTTCCCCGAGGCCCAAGACTTGGAAATCTGGGCGGAACTTGACGCTTTGTTCGCGGAGCAACCCCGTCTGCAATTGGGTTCTGCACAATTTGCTTGGCTTTTCCTGACAGACGCAGCCTTGCAGCGTCAATGGGAGGCGAAAGCACATTTACCCACCCTACTTCATGTGCTTGTGATACACTGCGATCACCGCAACTCCTACATTCGAGATCGAGCTTGGCGCATGCTCTCTCAGCTAATCAGATCTTGGATTGTTGGATTGGACGAGTTGCCGGACCGTCCGATTCTACGGGGGCAGGTCACTGCTCCAGATACACTCGAGCGACTAATAAGGGAAGGAGAGTCACAGTATTGGAAAGAGGATGAACTAGAGAAAGATCTGACACTCAAGCTCACATGGTTCTGCAGTCAAATAATTGAGTTGCTGCAACCTCTATTTCCCACCTTGAAAGAGTATTGGGGATCACTAGCCCTCAACTGGGGAACGACATGCTCTATTCGACAACCCGCCTTCCGGTCCCTCCAAGTCTTTCGAGCGCTGTCACCCCCAGTTAAACAAAGTGACATGGCACTGCTATTGGGGCGGTTGTCCAATACGCTTTCAGCTTCTACAGAGGAGAACATTGAACCTTTCAACTGTGAAATTATACGGACAATCATTGCCATCGTTGAAATGGCAGATGTCGACAAGAACTTATTGCCTCAGCTCTTCTGGATGGCTTGTGCGGGTCTCTCGACTACTGTTGAAGAGGAATTTCGTCACGTTCTTCTACTTCTCAAATCGTTTTTGACCAGATTTCCGTTGGAATCCGCGCTCACCGACTCGCTCCTGTCAAACCAACCCGGGAATTGGGCTGGTTTAGCCTATCTCCAGCCTTTATTATTGAAGGGCCTCCGCTCTGCCCATGTTCTGGATCTTACATTTCGAACCTTGTTCTCTCTCTCGAAACCCCACGATGATCGTCTCATTGATCCCTTCGGACGCGTACGCGATCTGTACACTTTGGTACTACCATGGTGTCTACATGCAATGGCCTCTGATAAACAAGATGATACACTGAAAGAATTTGCCCAAAACATTAGCAATCTAGCGGCCAAAGAAGGTCGCCACAGCATACAAAAGATAATGGCATCATTTGCCAGAGGTAGCTTCAGGACCAAGGACGACTTCCTACGCCAGTCGGTATCCAGCCTTCGCGAACACTACGGCAAAGAACAATGGACGGAGGTCGTTACACTGCTGTTGAGCATGGTGCTGAACCAAGAACGGTGGTTGCGGATTAACTGCATGCAAATCCTCAAGCTACTCTTCCAGCAAAGGGAGACACGTAACCCGTTCGAATCATTGGGGTCAGAGCTGCTTATGCCTCTACTACGCTTGCTGGAAACCGATCTTGCTTTGCAAGCTCTAGACGTCCTCGAAGAACCGATCATCGTTTCGAGCAGTGGTCCCCCTGCGAAACACGTATTGCGAATGAGCATGCACATGCACAGCCTTCAGGATTCCGCCGAATCCGCAACCACGATTTTCGGTATCCCTGAGGAGTCTGGGTGGTGTGTCGCTCAGGTCGAATCACAGAGAGAGGTGTGCCGAGCCAACGTTGGTGCTGTCTTTGACACTTGTTCCGTGCCTACACGGCCATCCCGCATTAATTTCGAACCAGAGATAGAAGCGCTTGCCGATATTAAGCCGCTAGAAAAGGATCTAGGTGGCTTGGTTCAGGATTTACACGAGTTAACAACCTTCTTTCAAGAGGAACCCTATCGAGCCAAAAAAGTCCCACCGACGCCTAATCGTCGCCTCGAAGCGAGGGTAGCGGCTATATTAGCCAAGTCCACGGCTACAGCAACCGCTACGGACGTTCCTCAGACACCGTTTTTGGATGTTTTCAGAGTGGGCGGTAGTAACATGCCTAATGGCGAAGAATCTGAAGACGATCAGGAGTCGGACTCCGAAGATGATGATGCATTCATCTTTGACTCCCCTGAGATCTTGGCTGGGAATATCAGACGCTTTCGCTAGTTGTTTATTTACGTGCTCTCAATCGCTATCCAGAATGCATATTTAACACATTGACCATTATTGTAATCAAATGCAGGAATCACTTTGATTTGTAGTATAACTATTGGGAAAGAATGAAACGTAGGAAATCATCAGCACCTCTCGAATATCTTGTAGAGATCTGGTAGATTGGCGATTTGGACGACATCACGGTCAAGAAGCGACTTCGGCGCGTGGAGATATCGCCTCAAAGTTGGGAATAGGATATGCTGTACCTGCCACCGCTCCGCACTCAGTTGTGCATCTTGGTTCTCGATATCGATGTTCCCTGGTGGTGACGACCCACTGCTATAAAAGTAGGCAAGCTCACGGAAGAAGGTCTCGAAGCATTCAGTCTCAGTAGCCCAGTTCACCTTTGAACGTGTCGAACATCAGTAAAATCAAGTACAAATGACATCATTCTTCTTTACCTGAGGCCCTAATCTCATGAGGAAATTAGGGAGGTAATCAAGATTTGGCGTATAATCTCTCAGGAGGAGAGGAAGACTCTCCACCACACCCAGCTCGCTGATATCGAGTGAAAAGTACTCAGAAAGCATTTCTCGCCTCTCCATCAGGAGATTGACAATGCGCTATACGTATTTTATTAGTGTGCCTTGTCCATTGAGAAAGCCAGGCGTACGTGGACAATCCATGCCCTGCCCATTGTGCATTGATCCGCAGACTCTTCAATCTGGACTGCAATTTCCACCAAAGATCGTAGAGGAGGTGGTGGTTCCAATCTCAGGCGAGCCATATTTCCGAATTGCCTTAATCCAAGCTGGTAAAATAGCTCTCCTCTTAAAACTCTGTGAATTATGTTTGAAAAGATGTAAAAGCTTGAAGCTTACGCCAACGCAGCGTGATTAACAAGATAAAGGTTGGTGGAGTGTTGGATTAAGGATAAACAACGGTCTAGATCAACGATGCCCACGAAGGTGTGTTTTTCCAAAATCTCCGACAAATCTAGTCAATGAACGATTCAGTTTCGAATCTCTAGAGGAGTACTACGTACGTTTGTGCCTATTTTTTACGACGGTATGCCGAAGGCTTTTGATTGACGATAAGGAGCAGTTGGATTCTTTGATGTCTCTTAGTTGGATGCGCTGCCCAATGTCGATCCTCCGGCGAGCTGTCTCGCTGTCGCTTGGTGATTGTACCAGATCGGGGTTCGCCATGGGAAACATAGAGTCCAGCGTGCGGTCTTGTAGGGAAGTCCTGACTTTGTGATGAGAATAGGTCTTTTCTCGAGCACCGGCTTGTGGAACATGTAAACAAGACACATATTGATGATATAAGGCATACAGGATGTGGCGCCCTCTGAGCGGTCGGTTTCCTTCATTTTGCCCTTGTGCTCCTTACTATTGCTGCTTTCAGCGTCTGCAATTCCCCCGATCGGTACCTTCTAATATTATAAACGTCTGAGTGGTAAGTGATCCGAACTGCATATGATTGGTACCTGGTATTCGAAAGCCCTAGACTGGCCACAGGAAGCTAATCGATGGCTCACTGCCTGCGAGATACGCCCGGTGATGGCGTCTTCATCGAGAAAATGAACTTCACGTTTTGTTGGATGAACATTGACGTCGACGGCACGAGGATCGATGATGAGACTGTGAACCATTTTCCATTTGCCATTTTCTCCCAAGAACGACATGCATCCAAACCTTAAATATACGAAAGGAAATGTTCCCTTGGGTAGGATTCCGTTGTAGACAGACTCGATGGTCCGTTTTATGCGGGCTGATTCGACCAACCTACCTATTCAACGTGAGGGTGCTGTAGGCACATTGGGGACTTTGAACGTACGATTGATAAAGAGAAGAAACGTCATTTTTTTGGCTTGATAGTTAGGATTGGTAAACAATACTTCGGCAGTCCATTCTTCTGAGCCTTTCTCCGTGGGATCATGGTTACCACCCGATGCACCGGATTCAGCAGTCGACTTTTGAGATGAAGCCTTGACAAGAAGCAACTCTTTTGCAATGGACTGACCGTACAACAATCGCACGGCATGAGTTGTTTCAGAACCTGAGGGAGTTGACAGATCCGGAGAAGACGAGCCAACCTAGCAAATGTGAGCCCTTATGCGGGGAATGTCCATATACATACCTTCTTACAGGAAAATGATACTTTTGAATTATGAACAGCATACTTAGTGAGCACATCAAGAATGCGTGCATACTCTTCTGAGATGCTGCGCAATGCGGATAGACGCGTTGGAATGTTATAGAAAAGATCCTCAATCTGTGGATAACAGAACTAAATACTAGTCTGAGCACGGAAAGTAACCTACGGTAATAGTTGTACCATCATTCCCTGCGCACGGTTTAGGCTCTGGCGCTTCGCCCGGCTTCTGTGCCACAAGCATTCCGTTCAGGTAGAAAGCTCTAAGAGCTCTGTCAGTACCATAAAAACGTATGTGCATGATTTTCGTACTGACTTCCATGCGTGTGGATCGGCCTTGGTCTTAGTAACAACGGAAAGACGCGAAACATAGGATATTGAAGCCAATGCCTCCCCGCGGAACCCGTAAGTGTTCAGATGAGAGAGATCGGAGAAAGTAGATAGCTTTGACGTCGTGAAGCGCTCAGCTAGAATCTCTAGATCCGCGTGCTAAAAATGCATGGGGAAGAATCCGAATCCAAACTTAGAAAGCTTACACGAATACCGCAGCCGTTGTCCTGTATTTGCAATAGTTTCATCCCGCCATCTTTCACAGTGACACGTATTGATGTTGCTCCAGCATCAAGGGAGTTTTCCAGAATTTCTTTAAGCGCAGATACCGGCCGAGTGATGATCTAGGGAAGGTGAACTGGTGCCGTGTTCACAAGAGCCAATCAAGCGACCATACTTCACCTGCTGCAATGCGGTTGATAAGAGACTGGTCCAGACGACGTATTGGCAGTGGACCTAAGGGATCAGGTGTCATACTAAAAGTTCTGACTCAACATTCAGATCGTTCAGACTACACCTAGCTAGCCCTGACAGACCTGACCCATGATTAGGGTTTGTTTGTTTTTTCCGAATAGCAGTTTTATTGGGCTGGGTGCGAGATAGTAGCAGAACTACCGCTTAGTCTAGCTGTGCTGGAAGTATGGAGGTACATTATGAGAAGTGCAATATAATACTAATCGGGCTTGTGGTCGCGTTTGGGCGCTTTGGTGCATAGGATGAGAGGGAGCGCAGGTTTGGTGAGCGAAATTGGACAAAAACCCCCTAATCATGAGGGATCATTCGTTGTCACCGTGATTCACTCGCTTTTTTTTTTTTTTTTTTTTTTTTT
>AYNK01003218.1:0-16683 GCA_000497225.1 Amanita jacksonii TRTC168611 | reverse complement strand
CTTGGATTCCAACACTTTACAGCTTTGGCATCAGATTGGATACAATCAATCAAAGAATGCAGGCCATTTTGGACACACTATGCATTGGTAATGGGCTTATCACAATATCCTTATTGAAACACTTTCCGCTCCAGAATCGCTCCGACGTGCAGCCGAAAAACAACAGGCGATGAGCGATGCATTGATTGATGCGTCAGACGGTTGCCGAGCGGGGATGATGTGACACCCAAGCTTTGGCAACACGGAAGTACTTAATCTTGGCAAGTGAGGGTGTATGCTGCCTAAACCGTTTTGTATCAAATATGGGGCAATCTACTACCCACTCTGGACTAAGTTCCGGGCAGGACCCAAGACACTGCACAAATGGCATGCGGTTCTACTCGGCAAACCGTAATTCCGGCAATGCGCAGCTAACATGATGCATTCTAGTCCTGTAACCTGCTTCATAAGCATCGGTAAGTCCAACCTATAAAAGCTTGGTAAGTTGTAGCGTATACCTTAGTGCCGGCCAGTGAGTGATTCCTCTATGGAAGGGTGCTGATTTACTAACGATCTCCCGCGCAGCTCACACCACCGAAATTTTGTTGATCATGCATCTGTCCGCCATCTTTGCCTTGTCTGCCTTCATCTTAGCCGGGCTTAATGCTGCATATCCCATAGACAATAACGTTCTAGTAATTCGCCTCGCTGATTCCGATGGACTGTGCGTACCGTGTACTCGATAATTCTAGATTCTTGGCTTATGATTGAGTTCTTCAGCGCCGAACTCAATTCCCGAGCCGTTGAAGGGTCAAATGCTGGCGGGGAAGGTGAGCCAAAACAAACGATCATGTCAGACTTGAGGGAAAACGGAAACATAGATAAGAATGGAGGCACAGTAGGCGATAAAGCTGCAGAGGACAATTGTCCTTCAACACAGCCGCAGGCTGTACGTTTCAATATCGAGGAGCATCCAAGAAAGACAGAACAGCCTACTGGTGATGCAAGAAAGAAAAAAAAGCCTAGTGTTAAGGGGGAGTATTCAAGAGTGAAGACTAAATGTACCATATTATAAGTTGTAGATGTTGCATGCTAATTAGGCCATGCATATTTTACTTATATAACTCCGTTACTTTCGAAAGTAGCGCTAGACTTAGAAATGATCGTGACATCTGGCGAAGACTACCAATCAACGGTACCGCTCAGAGTTGTTTCAGAATTCAATCACATCACGGTTGGCGCGGCCAGGCGTATTCGTGTTGTTCACCCGAGAAGGCGATCTCAGGGTTTGTATTCCCATCGCAATGTACTTAGCTGCTACTATGATTTTGAGGAACAGTTTACGCGTTCGCGACAGTTGACGTTGAGGGATGAGGTCAGTGCTTTACCGTTGGGCAATATATGGATATCAGAGAAAGAGTAACGCAAGCTAGTTGAGGCACCTATGGCATATAGGAGAGATGTCCGTGGCTTTGCAATGTACTATATGTGTTTCTAAAATCTTACGACCACCTTGTTCGTCTCCGTTGAAAATATAAGAGATGCAGGAGAATATTGGAAATATTCTTCACAGGAGATACCCACCTCTGGATAAAAGACCACAGATGTCGATTCAGCGGAGGTGTAGATTAAGCTATTTCTGCCCTTTCTTCGCAGTGGTAGAGGACAACACATGTCTGATGGACGGACGTTATTCTAAGAAAACAGTACTGTCACCGAACAGAGTAAACAAGAGGAACGGAAGTCGAAGGTGGAAGTGCCCCACTTCTCAATTGATGGAATGGAATTCGAATGGGAGATGTCATGTAAAGCCTTCTAGATGAAAGAATCACGGGGTAAGGTGACGGCACCTACGTTTTTCCAATGACAGACGATAGATGGCTATGGCTGATAGAACGTCCTGAGATTCTTCAAAGTTGGCGGACTACAAAATAGGGTAGGTTTTTTTATAGATATAGGCATCGAAAATGAGGTACCAGATGACGTTGGGCGTTGAATGCCGCCAGCATAGGACAGGGGTAAAAGTGGTGGCGTTGTGCGCCGAGATGATGGATATTTTAGGTTAGTGGGCGTACGGGAGGCGAGTACGGTTATATGTGGATATATGCGGATATATGCGATGAGTGTATCATTTATGCGTTCATTACATGCTTCATGGTTGTTGGGCGGCTATACGAAGGTTTAAGTAAAGATATGGCGTGTTCGGCAGAGAGTTTGAGCATCACTAACACAACGGTAGGTGTGACTGCACAACGCGGACGGTTGTGAAATCGTATTGACGCTACTGGAATTATGGCTGGGTGTCGAATCCAAAGAGAAGTGTGACCACGGGGGCGAGTCTAAGAAACCTTTATTATCATCAAAATCAATACGCTGGACAGGATAGGAGTAAGACAGCGTGCTATAAAAATTGTGGAGCTGATATTCTGGATAGAAAAGAAAGGGACATGAGGGCGGTTAGGGTCTTCAGAGCTTCAGAACCAAGGCGGCGTTGTTGCTATATATGTAATGACAAGGATCTAAGGGAGAGTGAGCAGTCGGTCTATGGGAGATACGCCGGCCGTGCGCATGGACCTTGCAGTTGGGTGACGAATCGGACGTTGAGGATGATAGGATGATGTGAGAAGAGTGGAGCTGTGACGTGGGAGAAGTAAAAACCAACCAACCGCGTTGTTCATTATTTTATTTTTTACTTTATTCACCATATAATTCCCTCCTCCGGCTTTAACCCTCTCTCCCAGCTGCTTGGGCTCAGCTGTTCTCGACTCACCGGGCTTTCCGACTGTTCATCTGACCCTGCCCAACTCGACGTTTATCTCTCTATTTTATTTTACCCCTGGCGACCGTGGTATCCACTCGTATAGAAAGTTACCAAACATTCTCAGCATCCCAGCTCCCTTTTCAAATACCAACCCAGACCCGGCCTGACCCGGTCAACCCACACCACCGACACCAGCACCCTGGTTCAGAACCTCCCGTTCATGTCTCGAGACCGGGACAGGCCAGCGTCGCCAGTGGTATCTTCAGATTCGTCCGATTCATTGTCGCAGCCAATAATAGGTCGAGACCCTGAACAACGCCCGTTGACAAACGTCATTCATTCCGATCTTTCTTCCATTTCTTTCACGGTTACTACAGCTGTCCCTGATATTCCTTACGTTGTCCATACCTTGCCAAGCACGTCTGCAGCTGGCCTGTACACCGCGTATCTCTCTCGCCCTACTCATACATCAGGGCATCACGACAGCAGCCATCATGACGGTGGCAATAACCACCACGTAGATGATAACAAACATATTATTAAAGTTATCAACAATGACATCAACGGTGCGGCCACGCATTTTATCACAAGCCCGTGAGTACCTGGTGTTTCTTTCTACCATATACTTTGAGCTGAATATATGCGTGGGGTTTCCACTCACTGTGTTAACGCCGTCTTTTTTTTTCGTCCATTGCTCATATACTCAAACTCACGGTTTTCCTCAATATAACTCTTTTCGTCGGAATACGGTTGAAATCACGTTTCATCAATCACGCCGCGTTGCGCCCGCTTGGCATTCGGTTCCTAGTGGCGTCACGCGTCGAGATAAACGTGCGTGTTCGCATGTTCGTCTCCCGGAACTCAATCACCCAAAGGCGTGTTCAGAAACTACAGTTGTGGGTGTAGAGGCCCTGATATTGAACCCAAGTGAGCTGGTTTCAGATCATCTCCCAAGCGGGATGTGGTTGACGTGCTGACCCTTTTTTGTCGTTTTCTTTCTGGAATTTTGTTTTGAAATACCAGTTAACGCCCTGTTTCAGTTGTACCCTATTCTTACGTCTCGGGCTGCGGCGAATATAGGTGCAATAACAAGTACCCCAAGTTCGGATTCAAGCTGGAGTGCGTCACTCCCTTCCTCGTCGTCATCGTCGTCGGTGCCTTTGATCCTCTCCGACTCCACGTTCCTCCCGTTTTCGGTCCCGGCCTCAACCGTTTTCCCTCCTTCGGTGTCGGTTTCAATTTCGTCTGGGGATCCCACCTCAGGTTCTTTCCCTACTTTCTCCTCGTTGTCTGCCACCACAACTGAAGCTACGACCGTGACTGGCTCGTCCTCGGATGGTGTAACTTCATCACCAACACCCACTCCAACTTCAACCTGGACGACGACTCCAGTGCCTTTACCGAGAACCCTCCCGACAACCACGTCATTATCGTCGTCGCCGTCATCGTTCGAAAGCATGTCGGGCCCCTTCTCATCGATAACATGGTCAACAACCATCTCGTGCGTTTTTTTTTTTCCGCATATAGCCACGCGTTTTTGATGCCTATCATTAGAGACCTCTCTACGTCACTCTTCCCACCTAGCGCTTCCATTTCCATTTCTACGCATCCAGACCCCACGACGGGTACGAACGATACGAGTTCAACGCCTTCATCGTTCTCCGCTACCTCCACGTCTATCTTGTCTCCTTCACTCAGTACCGCCGCGCCTTCGGCATCACCCTTACATTCAGCCTCAAGTGGATCATCACAATCATCGCGCCCCTCGTCGCCACAGCCCGTGTTCCCTAGCAGCGCTACTGTCTCCACGGTAACTTCGACAATAGTCTACACCTCCACTTTACCAGGTGGTGGAGGTACCGTGGTGACGACTATCATTCAAAGTGCGGCGTTGAGTACGAACAATTCATTTGGTGGGAGCAGGTATGGTGTCTCTTCGCGTTGGCGGCGTGCATGGTGTTCAGGTGTGCCATATATCCAGGTTTAGCCGTAACACGAATGCTATCATCGGCGTTGTTGTTGCTACCACCCTTGGCGTCATCCTATCCATCCTCGTTCTATTTTTTTCATGCAAGCATTATCATGGTCGGAAGCATCGACAAAACTATCACCGGTCAAGAAGGACTGGATTACGTTTTACCGGTCCTGGGGCGGGCAGCGCAACACTTTCCGCGTCTCGCCGTGACGGCATCGGCGGTGGTCCTCTCAGCGAGACCAGCAGTGCCAACATTTTAGCTCCCGGAAACGGTGGGGAGTGGTCCAGATCACGATCCGGTGAGAACGCAGAAGAAGGCGGCGGTAACGAAGAACTAGATGGAGAAGATGACGGAGATGTGTGGCGGTCCCCCTTGGTAGGGGAGGACGACGATATTGTTGGCGATACCGTTGCAACCGGAACGGAGCCAGCCAGTCTACCGACCCCTCCTGACAATGGCGAGGGCCGTACTACCGTATGCGGGGGAAAAAGTAGCCTTGGGCACACATCACAGAGTCATAGTAGTTGGCACGGGCATGGGCGTGGGGTTAGCGTTGAGAGCGCGTTTGGGCCCTCTGTGGGTGCAATGGGTACTTACACAAGTGGTGGTGATGGTCTGCCCTCGATGACAGAACTCGGAGCGATGGGTCCGGTGTTGTACGCGGCCTATACATTTCCGCCTATGTCTGTCAGATATGGCGGATACAATGGTGGTGGAGCCGGGGTCGCAGCTGGCGTTACAGGTGGAGTTGTTGGAGGGGAGAGTCAACCTGATGGCAACCACGTCCTACAGCCTCGCAGTTTTCATGCATCTCAAGGCTCTCACGGTCCTTTTGGTCCATATGTGCCTTACCCACCTCATGCTCCTCTTGCTCCGTTTGCCTCTCTTGTACCACCTGAGCACACCGTGTATCATCCGCCCCACCTCCCTTCTGGCGAACCGGAACTGGGTGTTATGCCAACGGTATCCGTGGGAACGCAGCCTGTTGCAGCCAGCATCGCAGAGGTGGAAGCTATCAGAACGGAGAGTATGTCTAGGCTTGCTTCTTATTCTGGGCCAGGGATATGTGAGGGCCATTTGGCTGCCACCGGACCGAGTACTGCCGGGAATGGGACTGCGCCTACAACCGCGACCGTGACCGGGCCAGCCCCGGCATCTGGGGTGGCGGGCCGAGCTGTGATCAGCTCGGGACACAGCGTATCCGCACCACCTCCAATACTAACGACCGCTGGCACGGGACCCAGGGCGTGGACTGGTACATGGTCATCATCAATATCAGCAGAGGGACCGTCTGGGCGAATGACAGGATCCATTAGCAGCAGCACGCGAAGTAAAAGCCTTAAGGGGCTTATGAACCGAATACGAACGTCCGTGTCGAGCATCCAAGCTGGAGATGTGGTACCAAGTAGAAGAGCATCGAAGGATATGTCGGGCTCTAGCTCAGGTCCAAGCGGAGGGTTAATCAGGCCGATGGAAGTGGGAAGCAGAAGCGGCTCACGGCGAGGATACGATTACGGTGCTGTTGGGAGGCCGCACCAAAGGCGATGGAGCCTCGAGCCGGGAGGGAGTCAAGGAGATCAGCCCCCACCTGTATCCTTGGGACATTCTCTTTCCGTTGGCAATCGCCATCCGATTCCAGGCCTCTTCGGGGGTCCAGCGCAAAATTCAAAATTAGGACCGCATGGGTATAATCTCTCGACTGAGGCAGTAGAAGGTGATGTGGAGGAAGGCGCCGCCGTTCTTAACGACGGGTTATTGGATCCAAAACTAAGTATGGGAGTACGCGGAGACGTATATGATGCAAGTGGTGGCGTTAGCGGTGATGTCGATGGGAAAGATAGCATCGGCGGACGATCGAGTTTGAATGTGGAAGGAGTCAGTTTGCGAGATGATGTGGATTATTCGAGGCGGATAGGAGGGGTGAGTTTGTGCCATCCTTTGCTATCCTTTATTTGCCTTCGGCTTGTTCTTTCCCGTTTTGAAAACCGAGCACTGATGAAATCCCGTGGTTTCGTTGCAGCTGGTGAAAAATTTTGTGACGAGAAGTACAACGACATTCGATACGGCTGACCAGGATGGAAGAAGCGTTCATCCATCTGAAAAAGGTTCAGCCCCATAGCGATGGTATTCATTATGAATTATGTTCCACGGTTTGCAAGTTTTCCCCCCCTCCTTAGGTACGGGTGGATATATTTTGTCTTTTCGTGTATTTGTGCGGCCCGTTTGTCGCGTCGCCTTTACGATCTCCTCTGCCATAACATGTCATTGTCGCAACTGTGATATATATGCAATTTAATGATTCACTTATCAGTCCGTTGGCAACATGCCATCACCACGAAAATCAGGGCTAACATGAGATTATTTTGAACCGAAGTTTTCAGCTTCCCAAGTAGTCCTACACAGTCATTGTCGGCCACCTCAATGTCAGCAGGTTCCGTTGGTATCTACGGCTTTGTAGATGGCATCTGTGACAAGAGAGGCTGTCGTCAACCAGGAGAAAAGTATTGGCCAGACATATCCTGCAACCTGTTATATGAGCATGATAAGATAACGTACCGGCAACCAAAGCCAAAAATAAGAAACGGGTCGAGAACATTCTTATAGAACCTACCATCCTCTCTGGTGTGTGTGAAAACCGATCCGGCTAGATTGTATCATCATGCGTCCTGGGTGACAACCTGAGAATGGAGTCAACTGGCCATGACAGGAAGGATGGCTCTCAGAGGAGACTTGAAGTCCTGAATAGCCTTGCCGTGTCCGCCCCTCCTATATACAACGTCGTCGCTGCTCCTTTCATAACAAATTCTTGCCAATCATGTTCGTCAGAAGACACTTGGTCGAGGTGTGAGTCTGCAGGGTACAACATGCGGCGCATTAGCTTGCGCCAAGACCGCCGAAGGCACGAGTGTTCCATATTCACTCTTAGGAATATATCCCATACCTTGTTCCACGGTACGTATCTCCAGACGTGTGGAACTAGATTCTTACCGTTTCAGTCCGAAAATTGAAAACAGCCCCCATGAGTTCTTTCAGCATCGGCATCCTGGACCTATTCGAGTAGAAAGATGCTGGTCCCTGCAACAAATCCACCGCTGCCCCAGGATACTGATATGCTGCCCGAAAACGTTTACGTTTGGAATATCGCTCCTTATCAAAATATGCGCAAATGAATAGTGTAGATGACATCAAGACTCCCTGAACACCATCTATGGCTTCGGATGTCGCGTATCAAGGGATTTTCGATATGGGGCCAGGCGGCGATAGAAGTCTACTCCTCTTCCTTTTGTAAATCCGATAAATCACCAAGGTGGTAGCCGGAGAGACCAATGAGTCAAAAAGGAGTTGAAAACCCTTCGGATTGAATTATCTGGTTGACAATCATACCTTCCTTTAAGAAGAACGGGGTAAATTGATCGTTGATACCGTATAATGTGTCAAACGTAGCAAGGGGTCGTACCTTGAGTACGCGGCTCCAGGTGAGCATCGCACTCCGGTTCAGAGATCGGGTACAAGGAGCCAATAAATAGAGGGAATTTTCTCACCACCAGAGTAAGAAAGGTGCGTCCAAATACGCGTCCAAAGTATCTCTAAACAAGCATGACAAAGTGACAAATAGCCTCTAATACCTGCGTGTCATTACTCCTAGAAGGTATAACAACCACCGCCATCATGGTACAATTACGCTCGTCCAGAGACCCGTACCACAGCTCCCGGGGCCATCCTACGCATAACCACTCCAACTTGTTCTCCCCGTTCGAAGTCGTATACCTCGGATGGGGACATATGCAAGTAATTTCTGAAGCGAAAACATGAAAAAAAAGGCTTTATTCAGAAGTTATGATTAGTCAATATTGGTCTAGCGGCAGTGGGAACTTACTCCGGTTCCTCGCTGGAGTAAAACGCCAGAAAACTGGAAAGGGGCTTGGGAAAATATTCTCGACTGGATGTCCCATACCAAATAGGTCTTTCACTTGTTCATGGGAATTTCTGACTAGTTCGAATATTTGAAATACGGGGAATCACGGAAGTTTGTTTCACGAAGCAGGATGGACTTGTGATACGACGCGTCATCTACGTGTTCACGGCGTCAATCGTTTGCATTCTACAGGTGTAAAAAACGTGTTACCCACCGGAAAGCCATATTTATCCTGTACTTCTCCCTTTAACCTAGTGGGCACCAAGAATAACGTTGAAAATTGCTCTCCAATCCCTCAAAGGAAGATAGAAGAATCCATTTGTAACGTAACATCTTGGATGACTTGTAACAGCAGTTTGCATCAGCCACCCACATGTTGGAGCTGCTCCAGGTTTCCCCGTCGCCTCCGGTACGAGAGCTAGTTGGAGACAACGCATAGTGTCTATGCACCATTGGACTCCGCGTTCCGAGAGCGCGTTCAGGTTTTTTTTGAATTCCATGCAGTATTTCTCCCCGTATCCAAGTGGGTAACCGGATGGGCCACAGTGATACCTAGTTTCGAGACATTCCCGGTAAAACAAACAGTCGTTGCGAGGGGGGTCGTAACACCTCGTTAGGGCCTCGTTGTCCACGTTGACCTGGTCCACAAAGGTGAAATCGGTTGTCACGTTATCTGGGGCCGCGGAAGTATTTGACACGCAATACAACACGAAGAGCACATGGATGGTCGTGGCGCTAGTTTTGTGAGACGGTGCGGACAGGTTAGGACTGCGTGTGCATGGGATTGTGGTGGCAGGGACGCCTCACCTGAGCAACATTCGTGGAATGAAATTCTGAGGTATGGAGAAGGAGTGATAGCTATCAGAATTACATAATCGAGTATAACTGCTGCCGGCTTCGTCACACGTCCTGAATTATGGCCCGACATCACCGCCCTACCGGGAGAAGAGTGAACGAAGGCAGTATCTGATCTTATCAAATGCTTGGATAAATAGGAAGCACACAGTCCTTATGGGCACGTTGGTCTGTTTCAATGGCTCCCCTAGCCTTATTCGATCTCTTGGCCGCCATCGCCTCCCTTTCATTGGTTTATTACATTTATGAAGTAAAGGCAAAGACAACGCTTCCGTTACCCCCAGGACCAAAAGGTTACCCCGTTATTGGCAATTTGTTCGATTTGTCGACCAAGATATGGATCAAGTTCGATGCTTGGTCAAAGGAACTTGGTGAGTCCGTTGAGAGGAAGGATGTTTACAATAATCACCCCTTACAGGGAGCGACATTATCTACCTAAATGTCCTTGGTCAAAGCATTGTTGTCCTCAATTCATGGGAAACAACGACTGACCTGTTAGAGAAACGGTCGTCTATTTACTCGGATAGACCCCGATTGGCTATGGCATTGGAGTTGATGGGCTTCCACTTTGTCCTACCGCTGATCCAATATGGTTAGTTGTACGCTAAATCCGGACGTCCAAGGAAGTCTTACTCCCCCTAATCCACAGGGTCCCAGTGGTAAGCAATCTAATGACTATATGCTCTGGATTATCATCGAAGTCGTCTGCAGGCGTTCACAGCGGAGGCTAATGCACAATGTATTTCACCCTACAGCTGCAAAGAACTTCCGGCCGCATTCCCTCAAGGCTGCTAGAGGTGTTCTTCGTCGCTTCCTCGACAATCCGGGTGACGTTGTTGGGAACATTCGTCAGTAAGTACACAAATACTTTCATCCATTCTTATTCTGTCTGAGAGACGGGGCACAGTACCGCTGGAGAAACGATTGTAACCATTGCCTACGGTTTAGATATCAAACCCGAGAACGATCCGTATCTGAAATCCGCAGAAGAAACTCTGCATATTCTAGACGACGCGGTCACGCTAGGTTCAAACCTGGTAGACTTTTTCCCAATTCTGAAATACATACCGGAATGGATGCCAGGTGCCGGTTTCCATGCAAAGGCCAGGGAGGCAAGGAAAGTTGCTAATAAACTAGTGGAGGAACCTTTCAAAGCTGCAAAGGCCCGTATAGTACGTCGAATTATTTTTTTCCCGACACGTCTCCACTGGCAACTCATGTAGAACTTAAGGATAGTGGTGACTACGTGCCTTCATTTGTGTCGTTTTCATATTCTGCGGTTGC
This sequence comes from Amanita jacksonii TRTC168611, assembly GCA_000497225.1. Classification (NCBI taxonomy): domain Eukaryota; kingdom Fungi; phylum Basidiomycota; class Agaricomycetes; order Agaricales; family Amanitaceae; genus Amanita; species Amanita jacksonii. Next base: position 5,912 of record AYNK01003218.1, on the reverse strand, counting down.
CAATGAATCCAGCGATCCTGCCTGGAATGAATACATCCTAAAAGGGACCGCAGCAACCATGTATCTTGCCGGATCGGACACGGTAAGTCAATCATGAAACAGTATAATGACAATGTTTTTCTCAATACGAAATAGACTTCGTCGACCATCAACTATTGTGTTGCCTTCCTTGCAAACAACCCGGACCTTCTCAAGCGAGCACACGAGGAGATGGACTCCGTTGTCCCGTTCGGTGAACTGCCATCGTTTGATGATATTGACAGGTTGCCGTTTATCACTGCCCTTTGTATGGAAACGATGCGTTTGAAGGAGTTATTGCCACTTGGTAACTGCCATTTTCTGACCTGCCGTCGTGATATGGATTTCATTCTTCTTCACAGCGCTTCCTCACGTGCTGGTGGAAGACGATGTCTACAAAGGCTATAGATTGCCAAAGGGGAGCATCGTTTTCGGAAATGCCTGGTTGGTCTATGTTCCGTAATGGATTCTACCCTAATAATCTTTGATGTATCATCTAGGGCCATGTTACACAACGAGGCGGTCTATCCTGAGCCGTTCTCGTTCAAACCAGACCGATTTATGAAAGATGGGAAGATTAACAAGGATGTGCGTGACCCTTCTCACGCAGCGTTCGGCTTCGGTCGGCGGCAAGTCCTCTCACAATTGGCATATACCAAAGTGTCGAACCTTGTTTTGTAGCGTATGCCCTGGCAGATACATGGCTTTTCCTTCCGTCTGGATAACGGTGGCCTCGATCGTTGCAGCCTTTGACATAGATAAGGCTAGAGATGCAAACGGAGCTGTCATTGACGTAGACGTCTCGGATAATGACTGTAAAGGGATGTTACGGTGCGTACTTTGAATGACCCCGCCAATGCAGAAATACTGATGCTTTTATATCCAGGTTTCCTCTGCCATTCACTTGCTCTGTGAAGCCCAGATCAACGAAGCATGAGCAGACGATTCGGGGAACAAAAGATGAAGAGTATTGGAAATTAGAAAAGGCGTTTGAGTTTTGAGAAGGAATATCTTTTTCTTTGTATTAGTACCTATGGAATTCCATCATTGAGTAGACTGAACAGCGTGGTGAGATGACAACGGAAAAGTACATGTCATGGTAGAGACGGATCTATGCGATGGTAGTCATAAGTGAAATGTGAATGTATGCTTATGCGGCGTGAGTGGGGGTCAGAAAGACGTAAAAGTACAAGAGATATTGCTACAAGTGGGTAGTAGGAATTAAAGAGCGACTTTCATGCTATTGATTCTTCTATGACTGTCATCGAAGTGGATGTAGCGTCACTCGGTCTAGCATCTGCAGCCGCCTCCTCGCATCGAGAAGCGGATGAATCTCCACGATGGAATTTGATATTACTTTCCAGCCTCGTTCTTGGCTATACCGTCACGTTAGCTCGAATGTCTTTCTTGGGGACTAGGATGGGGAACATACAAAGTTCTGCGTCCTGCAAACTGAATTTACTCCATCCTCTTTTATGTCTACACTTAGAGGCGCTATAGTGAAAACTTCTGAACCAATAGAACCGAATAGGGCATTTTCAGTATCGGTTTTGGTGTGAGATTCTCTAGCGCTGTCCTTGTCACTGCGTGCATTCAGTGCCGAGAGTAACGAATTGGTATAGAGTTTGGACAGCGCAAAGTCCCAGATGAAGTTTCTGACGTCGAAGTGACGACATTAGCTGTTGTAATCGATGCAAAAATAGGTGAACCGACAAACATGGTGGCGTGCTGATATGGGGGATCAATATATGCAGTTACAGGTAGAAAGTAAAAAATTCTTACGGGGAGTGCGAGAAAGCATATAACATCCAGTGTGGCGAAGGTGGCTGTAACAATGCCGGTTTGTACGGTGAGGCGGATAATCTGGTAGAAATATTATCAGGTGACCGTCGTAACGCCTGACGTTGCTGAGGTTATACCCTATCAATAACCTCTTCATTAATGGCCCTTGATTTTCGTCGAGTCTATTAGTAATATGGTCAGTATACGAGACGTAGGAACGTGAGTCGAGGAGGAGAAGACACTTGCCCTACCAAGAGTCAAGAGAAGAGCAATCAGAATGTCTGCTACTGCAGAGGCCGCCAGCCATACAAGCGCTGGCTTATGCAGCTTGGATTTGTTGCGAAAGAGTTGGACCTGGGTAACGGTTACCGATAACCACAGTGCTCCGCCTCAAGAAAAAGAAGGGATAGATGAGTAACGCAGAAGAGCACGTCAGAACTGTTCCTTGACCTACCAAGTGAGACCAACGCGGCTAAACAAATTATACTTCCAAAGGCTCGTGATTTTATGATAACTGCGACTCGTCTGGCAATGAAAATCTGAACTGGAGTAGAGATAAGGACCTGGTTATCGGAGGGTGAGTAAATTAATCTTGGTTAGGGGAGAGTGGAGACCTGCCGTCGTGATCGGAATCGCAGGAAGGGCTAGTTGTGATAGTAAGGGGCTGTGCGTCCGTGTTTAGTGAATTCGTACCTAACGGAAAATATTCTATGGCCTCTTTGGTTCCTGGTGTTGGTATTAGGAACCGACTTCTGAACAGCCTAGTAGAAAGACGCGCACCATAACGTGTCACTAGTGGTTCGTACAGCAGCAATATTGTAAACACCGTGTTGGCCGTCTCAGCGATGAAGAGAAAATAGACCTTTGGCCTTGGTAATTAGCGGAATGGAATGGAAATTCTTAATCAGATACTGACAAAGTATCGTATTAACGTGATATCCCTATAAAGTATGAGCAAGAGGGAAATAGGGGAAAATATGTTACAGCTCACCGCTTTGACATCCGAAAATACGTGTAGATCTGGATAGAATCTTTAAAACGGCCGAATACTCCCCTCAGAAGCATTATACGAACCTGTACAAGCATGATCTAGCAATCTCCGGCGTAAGTCAACGACAAGTGTAGAGGCATCTTTGACTCACACCGTACAATATCCCATTGAAAAAAGAGCCTTGTATAATAAGCAAACCTCCCCCTTTTCGAATGAAATATTCTCTAACCTATAAGTAGCGGTCCAAAGCTACGAGCACGTTATTATAGGATCTGTGCAGCGGCACGATGTGAAGAAAAGAAGACTCACAGAAGCTTAACGGATGCCATGGACAAATGGTGGTGCCTAATAAGAGCATCCACCTATGAAGCCCCTTTTTGCCCCGGAATATGGCGCAGTCAGTGGAGCGATTATAAATTCCCGCTGACTTTGAGATATAAAGAACATTGATTACTATGGGAACCTTGGCCTTAGCATCCCAGAGGTGCAACAAAAAGGAGCCGATTATGCGAAAAGATTAGGCCTCGGGTCTGCGGGACATCACAACGTTACCCCCTTGAAGCGGCCGAGTCGGACATCGGGGCGATGCGATGGAGGTGCAGGACCGGATATCCCACGGTTAGCGCCGTGATGTTCAAACATGTACAAACATGGGGGAAGGCTCACTATCTACACCCGCGGGATCGCCGTTGCATGCAGACTTGACTCTCGTTTTCGCCTCGGGCTTTGGCTTGATTCTGATGTATACCAGGATCTCATTATCTTCCAACACGAAATCAATCACACGAAACGCACTTGATGCGATCATGAAAACTCTATGGTAATACACTCCCCTCATGAGTACAATAAAGCGTTTCTGTTCTCACAGTAGAGTTGGTCTGCTTTGGGGAGTTTAATAACCTCCTAGACTTACTGGTTTAGGCACTCGGATGTTGATGCACACCTAAATTTTCCCCAGGGTACACGCACGCTATTCCCTACTTCCAAAACTAGCAGTCGCTGCTCAAACAGACATATAAAAGTTTCACACGTCATTGGACAGGACGGACATTTTGAATAGCAAACGTCCAGGTAATCAATACAATTACAGCGACGTACCTTGCTACAGCGCAATGATACTTCAGACGTCCCATAAGCTGCATAGTCCCTATTCAGTATGTTTTCTCCCAGACTCTGAACCTTTATTGACGATCATTGTACATGAATGGAAGTTTCGCACGTCTATCTATCAGACGTCTACAGTGATTGCATTGAGCGATCATATGGTCACTTACCCGGGGTTGCTGATGATTAGCTCTTATAGATATGAATTCCGTGCAGCCCGAGACCAACGATGACATCCCCGTCTTCTGTCGATCTTCTTCTCTGCGCGACAGCGCTGTTGTTCAGTTACTACATTTACAGCAAGAGGAGGAAGGGCCTACCTTTTCCGCCAGGACCGAAGGGTTATCCCATCGTTGGCAATCTTTTTGACTTGTCACCCAACAATGTATGGGTCAAATTCCGTGATTTGTCAAATAACATTGGTAAAGCGAAGGCGTATCATCAAAAATCGACAAATGTAACATGTTATTTTTTTAGGAAGCGATATCATATACCTGAATGTTTTGGGTACCAACGTTGTTGTCGTCCAGTCTCTGGAGGCAGCGAATGAATTGTTCGACAGAAGGTCGTCAATTTACTCAGACAGGCCGGACTTGATAGTATCGTTGAAGCTTATGGGCTTTTCATGGAATCTACCGCTTGTTCCCTATGGTAAATATTCATTGATTTCATGTTAGTCCACCCCGCCGTATCATCTTTCTGTCACAGGTGACCAATGGTAAGCGATAGTGAAACCAATTGCGACTAAGAAGAGGGGTACTATTTTGTCTTGTCTAACAGGCGCTCGGAACGAAGGTTGATGCACCATGCGCTTCACCCTACAGCAGTTAGAGACTTTCGGCCACATATCACGAAAGCGACTCATGGCGTTCTTCGACGCTTCCTTGACAAACCAGATACACCCCACGGTAACCTGCGCCAGTAAGTTTTCTATCTCTTCTTGATTTTTTCTTTTCTCACGTACAGGGGATAAATTAAAGCATGACGGGAGAAACCATCCTTAGCATTACATATGGAATACAGGTACAGCCTGAGAATGACCCTTATCTGACGACCTCAGATAAGGCTGCTCGCATGAATGCAGAGGCGGCATTACCTGGTACTCATCTAGTTGATTTGCTGCCCGCCCTCAGGTACTTGCCGGAATGGATGCCTGGCGGTTCATTCCATGCAACAGCAAGGGAAGGAAGGAAACTGGCTTCCAAGATGCTCGACGCGCCATACAAAGCTGCAAAAGACCTCATCGTATGGAGAAAAACTTACGATCTGTTGATTATAAGCCTGATATATATATATATCTCAGGATAGCGGCAATAACATACCATCATTTATATCAAATTCCCTTTCACTACTCAGCCAGGTCCCTCCTGAGGAATATAGTTGGCAGGAATTTGTGATGAAAGGAGCGGCAGCGACGATGTATATAGCAGGAGCGGATACGGTGTGCCTTTTTTTTTTTCAAAGTCCAATTCTGGATAGTTATTAACGAAATTTCTAGACGTCGTCTACCCTCAGTTACTGTGTCGCCTTTCTGGCGAGCAACCCTGGTGCACTCAAACTTGCACAAGCGGAAGTCGATTCTGTGATTCCATATGGCGATCTCCCAACGTTTGACGAAGAAGACAAATTACCATTCATAAATGCCTTAGTGATGGAGACAATGCGATTGAAGGAGCTGCTGCCGCTCTGTACGACTTTTTTTTTCGAAGTTTATAGATATCTTTCCTTGTATTAATTCATTCCTTGTAGCCGTACTCCACGCCGCTGCAGAGGACGACGTTTACAGGGGATACAGCATTCCGAAGGGGACTATTGTGATTCCGAACACATGGTGACTTCTTCACATGATTCACTTGGCGTCATTCTCAGCTTTATTTATCTAGGGCTATGTTGCATGACGATGCAGAGTACCCAGACCCATTTTCGTTCAAGCCAGAGAGATTCATAAAGGATGGAAAAATCGACAAGAGCGTCCTCGACCCTACGCGGATGGCCTTCGGCTACGGTCGCAGGTACG
>AYNK01004725.1:0-35855 GCA_000497225.1 Amanita jacksonii TRTC168611 | reverse complement strand
GAAACAATCCCATCGCCTCAACCATGTCGATGCCTCGGAGCTCACCGTCTGGAAGGTGAGCGAAATGTTCACTATGCGGGTCGATGACATCTAATTTTCGAGGAAGCTATCCACACCCATTCCGAGTCCTTCTGCGGAAATCAGCACGAAGCTTAGAGACATTCAAAGCCCGCAGAAGATCCCAGGCTGCGTCAGATTAGAGGCCGTTGACGAATTGGTGGACCACTTTTCCTCGGCCCCACGCAAGCATCTCCATGTCATTGTGGAATCCCCGCCTACACGTATGTCTTTTTCCACGTCACAGACATTACCCGTTGACATTTCCTTTGGTCTCCATCATTCTTTCGTCATCTCTATTCAACCATTTCTCCTTCATCTGCAAATGTGATGGTCTCCATTCTCTTTCCCACACCTCCCTGCATACGTCGTCCCTCAAACACGAACCGGCCCTCTCTAACTTCAGATGTCTCTGTGCATTCGAAGCCGCATCCCCTCCTTGTGCTCAACTGCCTGCTGCATGGGGATCACCCTAATCGTATTTTTCCGGTCAAAATAGCCCCGACTGAGACTGTAGGAGCTCTCAAGCGAGTAATCAAAGAAGAAAAAATTAAATCATTCCAACACGTCGAGGCTGATGCGCTTGGTCTATGGAATGTCTCTATCCCGGACGACAATGCTCCTAAGGAGAATCTCGACAGCTTTGACTTCGGCCTTGAACGCCTACTGCCACCGATGAAGAAGCTGTCCACACTTTTTCCAAAAGCGCCTGCAATAGAACAGTTGCACATTGTCGTAAGGGTTCTTGGCGAGCCAGATATGACTCACCCCGCCGAACAAGGTGTGTTACCATTTCTGCGTTGCCATCGTGTATAGACGACGCATGCCCTAGCGCACCATCAGATTATTCAGGATGCAAACGCCGCCGCCTCACCATCAAGCGTTTCCAACAACCCTGCTATATTCAAGTCGGAGCAGGAGAAACGTCCGATTTATGACGGACGCCCAGCTAATCGTAGAGGCCCTCCCATCGCGATATATCACACAGCTTTTGCCCAACTTAAAGACTCATTGCAGGATCTCAACAAAGTGGTCGACCCACAGGAGCTGAAACGCGTGGATGATACCGCCAAGTTGATCCTGGCATCAACACAAATATACCAGACGGAGAGGGAGCGCGCCAGTCATGTCTACCCATGCATTATGCACCTTTTGGGGATCAAACTACGTGAGAATGTCGCCACGGATGCTCTGATCCAGCAAGATCTCGACGATAAGACGTTGGGCGAAAAAGTTGCTATTGTGGGCCATCTGGAGCTAAAGAACGAACTCGGAGTCGCAGGACAATGTGAAGTCCAAAATGCGCTAGGGTTGCGTAACTTCCTCGCTAATGACAAGGTCCGCCGCCTACACAAGTATGTGGAATAAGAAACTGAATGATGTCTTTCACAGTACAAGGATATACGTAATACAACATGTTGTCCCTGTATCATGATATCCATCGCTGGTCCATACATCATGTTCGGCGGAGCAATCTGCGCCGATATCTTCGTCGCCGAGGCATTTACGGATTTCGTCTACCTTGGTGGGACCAAGGAGCAGATCGTGGCCCTTTCCCGGATGTTTGCCGCTGTTGCGCATGCTTTGGATACGCTCAAAGAATACTATCGTTGTCTAAAGCTAAACCCAGGCCTACCCAACGTGAACCGGCTATTTCCTCAGCCAACCTATACCGCCAACGGGCACCCGCAAGAGATACCAACAATCTTACGTCGATTCAATTACGACGGACGCGAGCCGGACAACTATCAACGTTCGCTTTTTGAGGCGACATATAATGACCGCCGAGTCCTCATCAAGTTCTGCGAAGCATACCATGGAAATGCCCATCGCATTGTCGCCAATGCTGGCTACGCGCCACAGCTGTTCTTCTGCGAAAGACTGCAGGGCGGGGTGATGATGGTCATTATGGAATTGGTTGATGACAAGGATGCATTCCATCATTTCGGTAGCACCCAGACTATTCCCTCAGATCTCTTGGACGACGTAAAGGCAGCGCTCTTGATCCTTCACGAGGCGAATCTTGTATTCGGGGATATGCGCCGGCCCAACATTCTTATCAAGAAAGAGATTGACAGGTTACGTGCGCTGTTGATTGATTTTGAATGGGTTGGAGAAGCAGGTCAGGCACGATATTCGCCCCTTCTCAACAACTCGGGAGAGATTACATGGGCTGTGGGCGTACATCCGCATGCGATAATGAGGAAGCAACATGATTTAGACATGATTGAGTTGCTCAATCATTCCGTCGAGTGATAACATTATCAATGGGACAAGTTAGCCAGTCGCATTGACAAGTTAAAAATGATGTCATGGCTGATGTTGGACACCGCAGGGACCTAACTGGGACCTGACTAAAATTGCTGGTTTTATAGACATGTGGATACGACATAGGATGCGTTGAGTAATATGCGGCGCGCCAAGAGAGTGGTAAGAGAAGGGGCAACTACGCCCAAAGGGGGAGACGAAGGTTAAAGGAGCCGATAAATGGCGTACTGGCGGTTCGGCTTGATTTCCAACATCCTTACATTCTAATTGCAAGCAAGGAGGCTAGCTCAGACCTTCAGAACCAGGGAGGTTATCAGCGAATGAATGTGACTGAGAAACATCCGTTCAGGATCACGCGATTATGGGCTGCCCATCACACATAGCATGTCCTAATATAAATCTTTCTTTGCCTCAGCAATTGATTATAATTTCCTCGCTTTTCACCCATTCTTACACTACGATGTTAGCCCAGTGCCTCATCGGCGCTGCCAGCGCTCTCGCATCCATCCAATCGGTCTCAACCATCCGCGACAACCAGCGTTAAAAAATGCAATAAAGCGCATTAGCCTCATGCTTGGAGCACTCGTTGCCCCAGAAGCGATCCTTGTTTGGGCTTTTAACCAATGGAATGAGAGCTGTGAAGGGTTGAAAAAGATACTCAGTGCGTTTGTCGTGGATTTAAGCTGATCTTGTCCTTAAATGCATACTTTGGTCAGGTAAATATCCCGATTGCGGCTGGACAGAAACTCACGCTATATGGGTGGGTTCCAGTTGGTTGAAAATGATTTAACGCAGGCAAAAATAATCCGTGGTGAAGAATTCTTCGAAATGGTACTCAAGGGCGAGATAATGCTACCAGAAATCAGGGAAGATGAAATTCTAGAAAAAAGCAAAGGCGACACCATCGCAAAAACAATCGTCATTGTCCAGACGCTTTGGTTTGCCATACAGGCCGCTCACCGCATCAGTCAGGGACTAGTTGTGACAGCGCTCGAGCTTACCACGCTGGGCCACGTCGCTCTGAACATCTTCGTTTACTGGTGCTGGTGGAGCAAGCCCCTAAATGTTCGATTTCGTCTGGCTGTACGCCCCATACTTGTCCAAGATCCGCAACCAGATGGGACAATTGAACTATAGCCGCAAATCCAACAGCCTTTGCCCCTCCGGGTGAGGTTGGCTGCCTATTTCTTCAAGGATAATATATCTGGTCTTAACCCGTCACTCGGAGATGCTATCTCCGCATCGATTATGATCGTTTTCCTCTTCATTACGCCAGCATTATTTGGTGGGATCCATTGCCTCGCATGGAATTCCTCTTTCCCTACTCGCGTTGAAAAAATCCTCTGGCGCGTTTCCGCTGTGATCGTTACAATCCTCCCTGCCGTAATTATTTTGATCTTCTATCTCATTAATGCCTTGGCAGGCAAGCGTATGGGGCTGATAGTAGGCGTACGTATCGTGGTTTGTGTGATTTACACTTTAGCAAGATTATGTCTCCTCGTGCTCGCTCTGACTGACCTACGTGCGCTACCGTATTGGGCCTACATGGTCCCCTCATGGACAGGATACATACCACATATTGGTTGAGTGGGTATTCCTGGGGGTATAAAAAATGACCGCCGTGCATCTTGCAATGCAGGATTAAAGTAGCAACGGTTCATTGTAAGTGTTCGTAAACATAAATATTAGAGATACATGTCAATACGACCACCCGTGCAGTCCACCCCTATCATGGATGAACCAGCGGCAAAGTGAATTCAGACCAGGCCGGTGCCTTAGCCTATATGGGATGTTCGCGGATGGAACACGTGTCAAGGGAAGGAGCTGAGTGGCGTTAAAATAGATGTCGGCAGACAAATTTCAATGCTTACCCCAAAGCCATTATGACGGGCCCAGATTTCTTTGCGGCGCCTGTTTTATATAGCTATACCAAGTTGTGCCTTATATACTGGTTGGCGAGCTAAAGCTCTGAGTAGATGTATACAATAAGAAATGCTGCTCGGTGAGAGATGCGTGTAGCGTGATAATGTAGCTAGGTATTTATAAATCGTTGCATTATGGTGGCGGCATAGGGGAATCGAATAGCGACGATTAGACCGGTGGCGGTAGGAGTCGCCGGATTGAGTTCCAACAGTAGTCTTCAGAGGTTTCATTTGTAGTATCAAACATGACGCTTTTTCATCCTTTGTTTCGCCCCAGATCATGGTCAACAACCAACCCAGCATACACAAGGTGCACCAGCTTGAACCCTGAATTTTCGAAGCATATATTACTCTTTTACCCCCCTTCTCTCATCCCCTTGCACCTTCTTCACTGTCTAGGCCTGACATGACATTGAGACAGCTCGTTAGTCCGAGTCATTTTTCTAAGGTAATGGTGCTTTTATATAGGCTGTGGGCTGAAACAGCATACGATGTAAAGATAAACCACAATGACAGGTATGCCGCAATTGTAAATAGGGAGGCAATGGTCCGCTCTTGTGGCTTTGATGTTTATACCATTATCTTGGCTACAAAGTATTGCATCGTCTCGGTCTCCATACATATTGTTACATTTCTGCTTGTTTTATCTACCGTAAAGGGTATATACAACTATTCCAGACGGCAATTCAACAATTTATCCCAATCATCCGATCCGACGCCGGCTGTTACAAGGAATAGGTCATTCTTATCGTACTTGCGCTTGATCGCCTTCAAGCGAGGGTAATGCGACCCAAAGTATGATTTCTTGAAATCCTTCTCATACAATGATGCCTATAGCCACCACATCAGACGACCAGATATTATCAAGAACTAGACCACTTACCTCGTTGAAGTACGTCCCAGAGTTTGGAGAAATCGCGTCAAGCGCTTCAAGATTGGCTGCCGCACCTTGCCTAAGGCGGTTAATCTCCGCGGTGGAGGTACCTTCGGCCCAACCTATGCCACCAACGAAATGACCCACTGATTCCCTCCATGCGGGATTAAGACCAGTTGATTCTGGGTCCGCCCGCGAAACTGCGCCACCGGCGACAAGGCTTTGATTTCTTTAGCTTATGTGTATTGAAAGCGTGGAAATAGTAACACGCACTTAAATTCAATGCCACCAGGTATACCTAATACTACCTTGGCTACTTTCTCTGGTTCCTCTTGCACAAGTTTGGTGGACACAAATCTCGAGTATAACTCTAGGGGACTGCCAAGCCCAATAGTGCCGAAGAGGTCCAAGAATGCGTTATAGAATGCCGAGAATGATTCATCGAATGACGGGAGCTGGGATACGAGTGCCGTAAAATCGTGTGGGCTTGAAACAGTGGAGTTGACACTAGCGATGAAAGAAGACAGAGTTTTATTTGCCTTTGCAACAGATACGTGGGAGCCGAAATAAAGTGCCGATAAGCTAGAGGTGGATAAGAGCGAATACCCTCCCAAGCCCGCGTCAGAAAGCGCTACTAGGTTTGAGAAGTAGTCTGCTGTGACGCTCTGAGCAATCTCTGGTGTTGCGAGTTTGACGGAGAAACTTATCACGGTAGAAGGGAGCGGATCGTGCGTGCGATATGTGACTGTTACGACCACGCCATAAGTGCCTCCTCCTCCTCCTCGAAGCGCCCAGAAAAGGTCTTCATTCTTATATGCGTTCGCAGTAACATAATCTCCGGACGCGAGGACGACAGTAAACTGGATAGCATTATCAACACCTATATTGCCATGAGCAACACCATTCCCGGTTGTCATTAGGGGTGGTTCGTACCTAAACCATAGGTCGGTGAAAGGACGCCGTGACCACCACCCAGGACCCACCCACCGGCGGCTCCAACAGAAGCGCCGTTAGATTGGCCGCCAACGATAGCACGTCCGGCATTGCTTGCAGCTGCGTATGCCTCGAACCACTGGACCCCAGCTTCAAGGGTCAACGCTATCAAACATGTTACGGTCAATATATGCGTCAAAAGCTATTGCCTTGGGCCGTACCTTTATACGATTGCGCAGAATCCGGAGCTCCCTCCGGTACGAAATCATCGTTGTAGCTTATATGCTTGAGGTTGTGCGTCCACAGCATCAACGCTCCTCGACCTGCGCTTCGACCGAGAAAGTCGTGCCTTTTTGAACAATCGTTACTCGAGTTGACAACTTGGTACAAGTGAGGCGGGCATACCCAGTGTTTTTTATGACCAACTTCAAGTTGTGCTTCGCAGAGAAACGAACCGTAGCTTGGATATCGCCAACCGACCTAGCGTCCACTCCGATGATGGGGATGTTGCCTTGTTCACATGGAGAACCCAAGGTGACGTTGTAATAGCACGCGTCGATAGTTCCGTCTTCAAATGTGAAGCTCTCAAAGTTGGTTGATTGCATGGCCCCCGGGAGATTGGAACGCGATGCTCCATCGACGAGGTGGGATACTGCCTCATTGCAGTTCCCCGATGGTTCCGAGGGCAGACTGCAAGTAGACGAGCGCGCATCGGTAGTTCCGTTTTCAGATGTGAAGCTTTCAAAGATTGCTTGCATGGATCCAGGGAGGTCTGAACGCCATCCATCGTTATCGAAGTTGGACTCTGTCCCAGCGCAATTGCCCGCCGATGTAGGATAGCAAGCGGATGCAGGCGGAACGGGCCGAATTAATGGTTGGGATAGTTGAGACGAGAGTTGCTCAAATTCTGATGCGCTTGGCCAGCAGGACTGGTAGGAAAGACATTTACACGTTTTCGCGCCAGCCTGTGCAGGAGGAAGAAAGGCAGCAGCTACGAGCCATAGTGACGAATAGAGTCTCATCGCGAATCTATGACGGCTCCAATCCCCGATGGCCTCTAGTGGGGCTTGATTGATTCATATTCTAGTCTTAAATAGGGGGTTCAATCTTATGATGATTTGGTTAAGGGACCAGAGAACATACATGCTTATTCATGAAATATATTTGGTTACGATGCTTGCTCCATCTGCCATGTTATGTATATGCTTATAAACCGCAGATGGGGGGCTCTCTCTGCCTTGGGGTGGTCATAGTGCGCTTGATAACGGGAAATTCGTGCCAGAAAAGGTGCTGTTAATGAGAAATGAGTACCATCAAAGGCACCAATACTGCCGACCGTGAGAAGAGCTCATTGCTTCTATTGCCACCGCGGGAGTTTACTCGGGTTTCTTCTTATGTACGCGCGAAATGCCCTCCGTATCTCGCCGCGATACATTCCTACCAGGCGTCGACCAGGGATAACGGTCAGAACTCTGCGTTCACTTCAAGCGCCACCACCTTCCCTCACGCTCCAGGATGGACTTTGTTCAGGAACTTGCACCACTCTCCCCTGTGGGCATAGAGGGTGCAGATGCGCTCAGTTGAATGAAGCAATCGTTCAGGCATGACCGGGTCATCGATGATGATGGTGAATTGATGTCGTCAAGGCGGTGGCAGGTGAACGCGAACGCATTCCAGGAGGTTGTTGAGTTTGCGCTGCTACAATTAGGCTAGAGGTTCAAGTTGATGGTGCTTTGCCCAACCGGTACTCTGGATTACAATATCTGGCGCTCTGCTGTTGCCCCACTCATGATAGCTCTGGGCTGCTCTGGCGGTCGTATTCTCTTGGTAATATCTCTGTATGAACGCTTTAACAATAAACTATTACAAATGCTAGTACATGCAGTAGTTTCGCTCAAGTATTCAAACCTTAGACGGAGTGGCGTTTTGAGATGAGCAGCGGCGACCACCATGCCTGTTGCCATCGTTGCTAGTTATTCCACCACTTCTCGACGAAGTGCGTGGCATCCACAATTTCTGGCTTCAGCTTTCTGCAGAATATTCATTGGCATATTAACTGAAACCAAAAGACATAGCAACAACCGGGTATGCACCTTAACTGACCTAAGAAAGCTCCCTTGACTCGGACACGGGCGTTCATGAGTAGTCAGGAGGCGTTGAAATTCGATATGGTATAATGAGTTCATACTTCCGAGGTCTCTCTTCCTAATCGCCCGAGATGGCAACGTCACCGCTGGTGGCCCTGAACCTAAGTCGGTCATAATCCCATCGACGCCGGCGCTGACGTGGTACTTGTCCTGCTTCGCCTGGCCCGCGGCCCTAGGACTCGGGCTTCTAACAAGGGATCGATTTCTAGCTGGTGAGACTATTGACACCTGGTAGGCTTGAAGCTGGTGAAGGTGTGACATCCACGTCGTCGCGACGTCACAAGTTTCCGGGATTAGGCGACAGCAGTGTCACGCGAAAACCGCAACTTTCAGCAACTTCATTCATGCTGCAAAGAATAACGCAACGGGTATGTTCATACTTGGTTGTTTTTTTTTTAAAAACTCTTTCTTAAAATATGGCACAGAACGTATCCCGTGCCGGACGCCGGCTCTGCCCTTCGTTGGCACCGGGTAGTTGGCCCAACGCGCGCAGGTTTACAACGCCATCCGAGCCATACGATCTCGTCGTTATTGGAGGGGGTACGGTTGCGCTTTGGATTTATCGTGTATGGCTGGGGAACTGATGTTGTTTATTAGGTCCGGGAGGCTACGTCGCTGCCATCAAAGCGGCTCAACTCGGGCTAAAGGTGGGTGACCAAATCCCCGTACCTATTTGACTATGACTAATGGATATCTCTTCAGACAGCATGCATAGAGAAACGTGGATCTCTGGGTGGAACATGTCTTAATGTCGGGTGTATCCCATCCAAAGCCATGCTCAACAACTCACACCTATACCACCAAGCCCTGCATGATTTTCAACGACGAGGCATTGACGGTACACCCATCTCATCGCCATTTGCAATCCTTGTATGAACTCAATTTTCTCTTAGTCAATGGTGTCGCACTTAATCTACCTAAAATGCTCCAAGCCAAAGACCAAGCCGTTTCCGGCCTCACAAAAGGTGTAGAATTCTTATTCAAACAGAACAAGGTAGACTATATCAAGGGGGCAGGTTCCTTCGTCTCCCCTAATAGGCTTTCTGTCCAACTCCTTGATGGTGGTGAAACAGAAGTCGACGCGAAGAACGTGATCATCGCCACCGGCTCGGAAGTTGCGCCCTTCCCAGGAGGCAGTATAGAAATAGATGAAAAGCAAATTGTCAGCTCGACAGGCGCTCTTGATCTCCAGAAAGTGCCTGAGAAGCTCGTTGTCATTGGCGGTGGTGTTATTGGCTTGGAGTTGGGTAGCGTATGGAGTCGCCTCGGATCGGAAGTGACAGTCGTCGAATTCTTGGGTGGTATTGGAGGTGTGGGCATTGACGAAGAAGTCGCGTAAGGATCATCATATCTGAGTGCCGGAAACGCCGTGTACTCAATTTGGCTTAGTAAACAGTTCCAACGGCTACTCGCAAAACAAGGTATCAAGTTCAAGTTGAATACCAAGGTCCTCTCTGCTGAGAAGAGAGATGACAAAGTCTACCTCAAGGCAGAGTCAGCGAAGGGCGGTAATGAGGAGACAGTGAGTCCTTAAATTTTCCTGTTCATTTTTTTTTTCCCTTATCCCATCCTATTCTTCAGCTGGAAGCCGACGTTGTCCTCGTCTCTGTCGGTCGTAGACCTTACACTGAAGGCTTGAATATCCAAGCTGCCGGCCTCGAGCTAGATAACAAAGGACGCGTAGTCATTGACCACCAATTCACTACATCGCAAACTCATATCAAGTGCATCGGGGATGTGACATTCGGCCCTATGTTAGCTCACAAAGCGGAGGAGGAAGGTCCGTTTTCCGCCATTCCTTACCCCGGCCCTCTGATAAAGCTGACTGCGATAGGTATCGCTGCGGTCGAGTACATCAAGCACGGACACGGACACGTCAACTACGATGCCATTCCCTCTGTTGTATATACCCACCCCGAAGTTTCCTGGGTAGGAAAGACAGAACAAGACCTCAAAGCAGACGGCGTCAAGTATAACATTGGCAAATTTGCCTTCACCGCCAACTCTAGAGCCAAGACCAACCTTGATACTGATGGATTCGTCAAGATTTTGACAGAGAAGGAGACGGACAAGGTCCTCGGTATTCATATCATCGGTTTGTCGCAAACCAACCTTTCCATCAAGTTCCAGTGATTAACTGCGTTCACTCTCAGGTGCCAACGCTGGCGAAATGATTGCAGAAGGTGTTCTTGCCGTTGAATATGGTGCGAGCGCGGAAGATATTGCGCGGACGTGCCATGCTCACGTATGTTTTACTGTTTTTGATTTGCTGATCTCATTATCCTGACGTTATGGTATGCAGCCAACTCTGAGTGAAGCATTCAAAGAGGCTGCGATGGCCGCATATGACAAGCCTATTCACATGTAATATATACGTGCTACATACATCTTCATAGAATAGCGTTCTAGGCGCTCTCGCTTTACTAATTCAAAGGCAATTTTGGCATAAGCTAAGATACTGCATCACATACTGTGTAAGCCGATACGGGCCAAAAACGGTGGTAACCTTCGCTAAAATACACGAGGAGAGGCGGGTGGAAATGGGATTCCAGAATACGAGAAATACGGAAGTGGACGCGAGGTAGGCGGGCGGTCCTGGAATTTTTGAAGTTCACACTAATAAAGACCAAATCAGGAGATGAGTTCGCGCCGACATAGAAAATGACTAATAATTTAGGGATTCTTAAACCAAGAGTAGCTGCGGGACAGCGGAAAAATATTCGTCGAACTCAGGGGAACTTTCTTAGGTTAGTTAAGGTGCGTAACCGCTCTTATCGCTATCTATTTGGGTAGTATTCCATGCAAGATCCCACAGCAAGCCCACGTCGATGCCATCCCTTCATTGAGAAGTGGCGGAACGACAAGTAATATCTACTTGACATTCCATCTAATGTAAATCGCAAGATATGAGCACTTGGTTAGAACTACATATACTAGCGTCGATAATAGTTCACTGTAAGCGCTCGTACAAAGATATTATGCATCAAACTCGTACAAAGAGGATACGACCGTCTTTGCAGCCTAGAGCTATCATAGATGAACAAGCAGCAAAATTAACGATAACAATTTCACTAGGAATCCAGAGTATTGGGACCCAGCTAGGGTGCCTCAAAAATCGTCCTACCAGATAGTCACCATGGTCCTTGTCGTCTTTCCACGAAATCAGGACCCCACCCACGAAGTTAGGGATCCAACAAAGGTCTTCACATTCGTTGAGTTGAATGGCTCGCTTGTTGACAACATCAAAGAGCTTGATATTTCCGACACCCTGCGGTGTCAACTGGGCAGCGAGCTGTAAGCCATCGGGGGAGAACGTCAGCCCAGAAATTCTTGCATTGTCGACTTTGAACTCGGCAATTGCGACCCAACCGTCTACATTCCACACAGTTACAATTGTCGCATCATCATCATACACAGAGGCGAGGAGAGATCCATCCGCAGAGATTGAAAGAGGACGAGAGCCTTTAGCGAGAGTGCCAAGAGCGCGAAGTGATTGATAATCAAATAGTGTGATGTCGCTGAATGTTGCAGCCGCTAGCAGGCTACTGGAAAACGCCAGTGATACGACTGGATCAACGAACGAGTGTCCTAGTTGATGGATCGGTTTACCATCTCTGCCATCCCACAATCTGACAGTATTATCCAATGACCCAGAGGCAAGCCGGGCGCCATCAAGTGAGAATGCCACGGTGCTAACTCTTTCTGAGTGCAGTTTGTGCGTAGCGATTAATTGCGCAGTGTGCCTTGTGTCCCATAGGTCGATAGTACCATCCGGGAAGCCAGACGCAAGTCGTGTAGAATCTGATGAGAAAGACAACGCAGTGACGAGGCGACGCTTTTGTATGGGGGGAGTAGAGAGGAAGGCCTTGAGACCTGGGACGTTATAGAGCAAGCAGGCATCGGGGGAGTACGCTGAAACAGCGAGTCGGATGGAGTCGGGTGAGAATGTGAGGGTGTAGGGGTTGGTTATTTCGAGTTCAGTAAGGAACGTACGGTTTTTGATGTCATAAAGTATCAGACTAAAGTCGCACCCCATGAAAAGGAAACCATGTGAGATGGCCAGACATGTGACCGATCTCGGACCTTTAAGAGTGAAGTCTTGAAGAGTTTCAAGAAGTAGGAGGTTCCCATTCCACAACTGCACTTTGTGTCCCCCAGCGGCAACAAAAGAGCCATCCTCCGAGATTGCCACGGAGCCGGACCAAATGTTCTCGGCAACGTCAATCAACTGACCGCTCTCCCCACTCCATAACATCAAACTATGTATGTCGTTAGTGCGCTCCACCATTATGGACGCAAGACAACGGCCATCGCGTGAGAAGACAAGTTCGATGTGCGTCTTCGACATGTAATCCAATTTGGCAACCAGGTTCCCATCACGTCCATCCCATAATAGCAAAGTACCATGATTACCTGGTAAGAGCGTAAGTCTATACCCGCGTGGGGCAAATTCCAGATGGCCACGTTTATGCGCAAAGTTGCCAAGATTCGCTATCAATTCTCCTTTCTGGGCATCCCATAGGCTGACCATGCCGTTAGTCGACCATGCTGCAAGGCGAGACCCATCAAATGACAATGCCAGTTGGACGACCTTCTCGGTGTGTACAACATTGGTGATGGGAATATTAGCTGCCATGTTCAACAAGGTTACAGAAGAACCCTGCAATACAGCAACTGTAGAAAAGTCGTTTGCGATAGATAGCATGTCACCCTCGAAGGTTCGGACGAGTGTGCCATTTTCCGCCTTTAAGATATTCATCTTTCCTCTACTACTTGTGCAGAAATTTGAGCTGTCATCCGAGAATGTGACCGTTGGGCGGCCTGGACTATCACCCATTCCAATTTGGGCAATCAAAGGGTTCCATCGTGGTGGTACACCTTCTAATCGGCATAAACGGTGGACCGTTTCGTTGGAATGACTACTAAATAGCTGGGACTCTGTCGGAGTAAATGAAAGGGCTGAGTAGTAGATATGAAGTGCTGATTGACGAATGCGCTCGTAGAACTTTGGAATGAAAAGCAGCGCGTCCGAGATAATTGCGCTGACTTCAGAAGAAATCGACTTCTATAAGATATGTAAGCGTCCGATCCGGTGCGCGGGCAGCGAAAGATACATTACCATCGATCTTACTATTACACGAAGAGCATCAGTAGCGATGTCTAGTTTCTTTATCCAACTCAATGCTTCGAGCCAGTGTAATAGATGTGTTTTTATGAAGATTTCCACTTCGCGTAGGAGGCACGTATCCTCAGAGTCCACTTCCTCAACATGGTTGGCTAAGTAAGTGCATGCATAGCGCAACTCGCCAGGGATCTTCTCTTGTAATTGTCCTTCCGATATCTTCTCCTCTTCCAACCCGGCATCGTTGTTCATGAACCGAGCAGGAGTCCCTAGGTCCAAGATATTCTGCCTTAATAGCCTGTTCATAACTTCAAAGCAACGAGTAGCAAGTTGTGTATGGTGTTCCTTCATATCAATCAGAAGGTCCTTGGCACAAAGATTCAGGTTCGTCAAATAGTCGAAGAACGATTTATGGTAGATGCGTGGTATGTCGTTATTCAGTGCGACAACAGATTGCAAGTTTACCAGCACAGCATAAATGGCGCTGGAATATCGCGGTTGAGTGAAGTTCTCCAATACCTTGATGGAGAGAGGCTCCTGGACAGCCAGAATTGTACCAATGACGGACCTGAAGCGCTCAGCAACCATGGGCTTGTTTGGTGGCACAGCGCGCCGGAGAATCACGTTATAAAAGTTCTCCAAGCCATCGAGCGCGGCACGTCCATCCACCCCTAACACTTCCAACTGGGTTTTGGGATCATAAACGGTCGTATCCAAGATGAACCGAACAGCCGTAGATGCTATAATGAATAATCTTCCTGCCACATGGACAAGGGACTCTAGCTCATGTTTGCTGATGCTCCAATGCACCCGGAGACCTGGCATGCTAACAGCGACTTGGGGCCAGGAGAGGCGGTGTCCTAAGTATCGTCGAATGTCGCCATCAACGATCTTATCTTCAATATTTTGGAGGTGAAAAATCTTTTGAAAGGATGGGTTGGCGGGAAGATGCGGTTGGGGACGGGTGGTCAAAATGATCTTGAACAAAGGAAGCTCCTGGACGAGCCGATGTAGAGCTGAGAGCACAATTTCAGCATCACGATCATCACATTCGTCTAATGCATCAATGATGGTGACAATCGGACGAAAACGGGACTTGATAATGTCCCGCAATGGCTCAATTATGAGTGCCTCGAGCTGCGTGATGGGATCTTTTCCGACGGCTCCCAACCCTCGTTCGGTAATCAATGCTTTCTCAATTGCCTGCGCAAACTCTTTGTCGTAAAGGCAAAGTTGGAAGGCGATAGTAGTGAAAAGCCTCTTGGCATTACTCCGCTCCAGTTCGTCCCTTGAGAAGAAAAATGAGGCACCAAGGTAGCCGGCGCGCTCCGCCCGTTCGGCAACAGTATAGGCTATAGTGGACTTTCCGATTCCTGCTATCCCGGAAAGCAGGTAGATCTGAAGTGCTTCGAGCGTTGAAATCCACACAGCTATTTCCTCGAGGAGAGACTCTCTCGTCCCTTCAAAACACACTCCAGTTTTCTTTTCCGACTCATAATCATTGTACGCGGCGTCTACGTGCGGAAGGTTCTGAACACATTGGTGCTTTGATAGCAAGGTCAAAAAATTGACAAATCAAGAATGGTATGGGATGCCCACCAAGACACGTTTCTCGCTGACGAAGGTACTTTCTGTTTTGATGGTGCCCGAAATATAACTGATAAGCTAGGAACGTGATAATAAGGCTAAAATTTTGGAGAATGGTTACGTGGCATACCATAAACGAATGCATTGCCTGCGTTATTTCAAGGCAGATTCTCCCCATAGAAGTTGCATTGTTATCGCCGCCGCTGGCGCGTATTTCCTGAGATATTTGAGATAGCGTGCTATAAAGCGTTTCTATATCACACCCGATAAGATGTTGATAGATGTAAACGTACTCATAGAACTGCTTTAGATTATCCTTGAATTTGTGCGAAATATCCAATCCCTCCCTGTCCATTAACGCTTTGATCGATCTCATGATGCGACCGCAGTATTCATCTAAATCTTCCTTTCTGAATGTGGCATCTACAACCTGCATCTCTTCTAACATTTCCAGGCATGTATCCAGTTCGGGTGAGCCTGCGAGCGCAGAGAATATGTTCAATATCGTTTTGCTGGGCTTGAGAATGTCGGTCATCTGTGCCATCTGAGGCACGGTATCTCCTGTTTTGTTGTGTCAATAAGCAGATAAGCTCAGCGTTCTTCGTATTGGTTGCTGCGCACTCTTACCAATGACTAATGTAATATTGACGTCCCCTTGAGCATTCGTCACAATAGAGTTCTCAATTTTGACATCCGTTGACCTTTCAAACATACGAGGCCCTGAAGCTAGACCGACAGACAGTGTTAGGTTACTGTTACATTTACAACTGAAAAATGACGGGCACCTTGTGAGCCACTGGCGCTTAGGGGTGTTTGATGTGCCCCGATGTTGGAATCCGCCCCAGCACCACGGTCAGCTCGCGCGCCATGGCTTTCCTTCCTATGTGGGTTAAGCTTTTTCTTGAGTTTCTGTAGCATGTTGGAGGTGACTGGGTACTGCGACGTTCGTGGCTTGGACCAAGGCTCGAGCACGTGGTTGCCTCGTGCACTGCCAAGTGGATGGGAACTAGCCAATTCCGCGGGTCAGATTGATGTGAAATGCCCGGCCTCTACGAAGGTTGGAGCTGCAAGAGAGCATGAAAGATTAATGAAAAGGACCGTCTTTCGGGCCTCTCACAGTGGTAGATAATTAGATTATTAAAGCGTCCCCCCTCCTAATGAATGTGCTGAACGTCGCTTACAACGATGCACTGAACAAGCAGTTCTTCCCAGCATCACATCAAGATGATGCATCACCTGTGCCATAATATCTTGATTTGCTGTGTACGAACTTTCCAAATTGAGAACGGCCTGGTCACCTGGACTACACCATACATATTAACCAACTGGCAGTTTTTGTAATTGGCTCGTGCCGGGTTTATCTGACTTCTCTTCCTTTGTGCGGGTATCTTCAGCTGAAGGTGCGTATGGATTTTCAGCTTGGCTGTGAGGCGGACGAGCAACCCCAAACAGTAGCAAATAATGCATGGGGTGAAGATGAATATCACCGGTCAATTGAATGGTAGGCTGAGAACATGTAAATTCTCCACTATCCACGGTTTTCGGGTGATTTCTGAGGGCTTTATCAGTGCTTTCACGACTCTCTCCTTTATGACCAGCAATATCGGCCCTCCGCGTTGCGATGACCTTCACCTTTGCCGGTCCCTTCCAAGCATCATTTTCAGCTGCGCGTCAACCATGCTCTTATGCACTTGGGTTGCTTTTCACCCAAACGTCCCAAAAAACCCAAAAGAATCTTCGTGGAAAAGATTACTCAGACGCATAGGACAGATGATCATGGGTTTACTTGCACCGGAAGGTGTACTCACCTGGGCTATGATGGAGTGGACCCAGAGCTGCGCCAGCTTGAAGGAATTACTTAGTAAGCCCAAAGAGCCCGTTAAATGGGCTCTGTCACTCATAGGGACCTATCTTGTTTAGAACAGTACCCAGAGAGCGGATGGACCGAAACGCATGCCATGTTTGCGAGGATGGGAGGATTCCGGCTCGCGGCAGAGGATGACATGAGAAGGAAGTCGCTTTACGACAACGAATTCTTCGAAATGGCTATCAAGGGTGAGATCGAACTTCCAGAGATTGACGAAGAGGAGGTTGAAGACAGAGGAAAAAGTGATAGCATTGCCAAGAGTATCACTGTCATCCAGACGCTCTGGTTCGCAATACAGGCCGCACATCGTGTTGGGAATGGCCTTGATGTCACAGAACTAGAGTTGACTACGCTCGCACATGTTGTCCTCAACATGTTCATATACTGGTGTTGGTGGAACAAGCCGCTGAACGTCAGATTTCCGATCGATGTACGTCGGAGGAAGAGTGCAGAGGGAGACCAGGATCCTACGGACCAAGCTGAGAAAGACTCAGCCCCGGAACTACCCCCGCAGCGGGAATCAACGATTGAGGGCGACGAAGCTCAGCAACTCCAGGTTGAAGGGACGAGTGGCGCTCGTCACGACGTTGAGGGCCAGGTTGAAGAGATCCCTAGAATTGAGACGGAACAAGGCCACGAATCACAGACGCCTTCAAAGACACAAATAATACCACGGATGCCCTTCCGGGTGCGAATGGGCGCCGTAGATGAAAATGAACCAGGGTCTATAGTTACCTTCATCGTGTACATTGTCGTCACCCCAGGGCTTTTCGGCGCTATCCATTGCCTCGCATGGAACTCGCACTTCTCTAACCATACCGAGCAGATTTTATGGCGAGTTTGCTCTGTCATTGTCGCCATTACCCCTGCGCCCTGTCTCGCTATCACCGCCTTTGCTATAGATGCGACGGGAAAGATGGAGCAGCTTTTGTGGACTCTGGAGTTTCTTTTTCTGCTCGCTTATGGCGTCGCCAGGATTTGCCTTCTTGTTCTCGCACTGGTCACTCTACGTAACCTCCCCTACAAGGCCTATGTGGCCCCTTCATGGACATTTTATGTACCGCACATAGGATAGCGATTATCTACTAATTGTATCCACAAATTTCGGGGTGATGTTTACGGGACTGAGCAGGGGGCCCAGACAGGTGGCCATTTTTAGCGTTGAAGCGTTGTTATACACGTTCTTCGGTTCTGAAGGATCTTTTCTTTTCCCACGGACTACCCTGGCACGGCAACCAACCCTTGGCACTTGTAACCTGCTCACTCTCATCTTCCAGCCATACTTGCCCGCTACATCCAGAATTATTTAATTAGGCCCCCATCATGATCAAGGATCAAACCATCATCTCCAAGTATCGAACTCCATACGGAGGGTCAGCCACTCTAGTCCGTCCGTACCGTGCCGTAATGATTCAAATGATTCAAAAGGGTATAAAGGCTGGAGTGGGACATTTTGTTTTCAACCCTGGTTTCCTCTCGTCCTCACGCTTACCCTTGTGTACACGCGCGGATTTGACAGGTGGAAGAGGCTGCCTATCCTAATGCGCTCTGTATCTCGCCGCGATGCGTTCCTCATCCTTTTCGGGGCGTCAGCCATGTACATCTGGACTGCTATCCTCGTCCCGCCCAGACACAGCTCCATCGTGATAAACAACCAGCTCAGCGTGGACCAGTCCGAATCCGAGTTCGACGAGGATACTCTACCCTCTTTCCCCCCACCCCCGCTGGTCCTTCCCCACGCTTCTCACGACCAGGCCGGAGATAACGGTCAGACCCCACTATCTTACATTGATCCGCTACTTGGTCCGCCTACCGCGCTCACTTCACTCCCACATACCTCCATCGTCGCTCACGCACCGGGATGGACCTTGTTCAGGAACTTGTACATGTCCAACGGCACTCTTTATCTCGTCTCGCCCTCCAACGATACCTTCCCACACATCCGGATGATGACCTCACCTGGATATCCCGCCCAGAACAACAAGGAGGATATTGCCCGGCGCGAGCCGACCCCTGAACATATGGATTTTCTCACTCCTGATCAAGCTAATCATCTCTGGAAAAAGGCTGGTAGTGAAGGCGCCTATCGAGTTTGGTCCGTCAAGGGAAACACCATCCTGTTCAACGACCCATCCCAGTTCTTAAAACACTACTACCACTTCGTCGCCGAGCTCTTCTTCGGTACATGGGCATTCTGGTACGGCGCTTTCACGAAACCATCCACTCCACCATCAAAACTATCCCTTTCCGTCTCTGTTTCCGACGCTCCCCTTCCACCTCCTATCCACCGCGTCATCTTCGCCCACAGTGACGTCGACGGGTGGCACGACGGGCCAGGATTCGATTCGTACTTCCTCCGCGCCGTGTTTCCCTCACTCACCGTCGAGGACCAGCGCTCGTGGGAAGACCGGATACAAGTAACTAAGCCTCGTTCGTCTGACCCTACCTCACAGAGGGCATGGCACTTCCCCCTCGTCCTCTTCACCGACCGTAGTGCAGCGCATAGGGGTGTTGTGTGTGGTTCCGAGACGCAGCGGACAGCAGCGGAGGCATGGCAATATATGGTCATTAGGGGCAAGCTACTTGGCGCTCACGCTGCGAGGTGGTGGGATCCTGTCCGAGAAGCAATGTGGAAGTTCGCGGGTGTAGAGACTCCGGATGCGGTCAATTGGATGAAGCAAACGTTCAAGCACGATCGGGTAACTGACGACGATGGAGAACCGACGCCCGCGCTCGTCCGTCAAGGCGCATACCAGGACCTTCTGCCCCCTCCCGAAACTATCACCATCACCTATATCTCCCGTCAGTCCAGCAGACACCGGAAGCTCATCCCAGAACATCATGAAGAGCTCGTGCGTTCGATCAACGCGTTGGTCGAGAAAAGGAACGCCAAGGGCGAGCGCTGGGCGTTCAATATATTCGAGGCGGAGAAGTATTCGACAGACGAGCAGATCCGGATCGCCTCCAATACGACGATTATGTTCGGTGTGCATGGGAATGGGTTAACTCATTTCGTCTTCATGCCCCCGACGAGGGTGTCTACTGTCATTGAGATTTTCTATCCCGAGGGTTTTGCCCACGATTATCAGTGGACGTCTACTGCAATGGGTATGAAGTATTTTGGTGTTTGGAATGATACGTCAGTTTGTCTTGCATTATTACGTTTCAATATGTCCTGACTCTCCCCTTGATAGCTCCTTTACCCTACCTATGGAACCTCATGTTCGGTACCCACCCGGTTTCCAGGATAACTCAATACCTGTCCATGGCCCGAGTTTTGCGAAACTGATTGAGGATAGGGTAGACGGCAAGATCTGAATTCGATGACGATAATTTACTTATGACATCTTTGCATTTAGTTACACCGGTTTAATTGACTTACAACTTATGGTACAAACTACCGTACACAAATGCATACAATTTACAACCTAACGTGGATGGACTTCAATTGAGTGTACCTACAAGATGTCAATTAATCCATCAGAATCTATCAAGCAGGAGAACCTTGAACGCACGTTTCGACGCCGTACTGTCCTAATTCACGACCAATGCCGGAGAGCTTGTAGCCACCGAAAGGTACCTGCACGCTAGTTTCGAGGACGGTATTGACCTATTGGTAAATGGTATGTCAATTTTAGCAGTTCTTCGTGTACCCGTTACCACACAACCCGCTTACCCATACAGTCCCTGATTCAATGGCGTGTGCAACCCGGTGCGCCCGAGAACCATTCTCAGTAAAAACAGAGCACGCTAGCCCATAAGCAGTGTCATTCGCCAATTCGATGGCCTCTGCCACAAGATCACAATCCTGTTCAGTTCATGTACGAAGAAGTCCTCACCTGCTTCATCTTTGAATTTGGTGATGGCCACTACGGGGCCGAATATCTCTTCACGGACAATCTTCATCTCCGGTTTAACGTCGGTGAAAACTGTTGGATGGATAAAGTACCCTTCCTTGCCGATTTGCTCGCCCCCGGTATACAGCGTGGCTCCCTCTTGTTTCCCGGATTGGATGTATCCCATCACACGCTTAAAAAAGATCAACCTTCAGAAGTGCCGATGACTAGTATGGCGTAACGACATACGTCGAACTGTGTCTTGGAAACCTGGGGACCATGCAGCGTGGTCTCGGAGAACGGGTCGCCAGCAGCTCCGCCAAAGTGTTTCGCGATGCCGGCAACCTTTTCTACAAACTTGTCATAAATAGTTTCTTGCACGAAGATGCGAGATCCGGCAACGCATATCTGGCCTTTGCACGACGTTAACAAGAGATAGGGAAAAATATTAGATAGCTTCCGTTACCTGAATTCAAACTAATTCGAAAAGGTGTTAGGAAGCGACCGTCAATAACCGATGACAATATACGTACAAGATACTGAACGCTGCTTGTTGCGCAACGTTATCAATGTCGACATCGTCGAAAACGATGGTAGGGCTCTTTCCTCCCAATTCGAGAGTGACAACTTTGAGGTTCGATTCGGCGGCGGCTTTCAAAATCTTCCTTCCGGTCAACGTGCTCCCGGTGAAGGCAATCTTACGAATGTCGTGGTGCTCGCTGATGGCCTGGCCTACGGTGTGGCCTATAAACACATAAGTATGTATCCAAGCAAGGAGATATGGACAACGCAACCGTAGCCATTGAGAATGTTGACCGTCCCAGGAGGAAAACCAGCTTCGGTGATAAGGTCTGCTATTTTGAGAGCCGATAGTGGAGTGATTTCGGAAGGCTATAAGCGATATGATAAGGCTGATTGCCAAGATAATATAAATATAGCCTTACCTTGAGAACGACGGTGTTTCCTGTTACAAGTGCCGGAGCAATTTTGAAGGAAAGCATGAGCTAGGAAGATTACAACAAAAATTCGCCAAAATTTTACTCTCAATAAACTCACGATTGGGAAATTCCAAGGAATAATTTGCCCCTTATCGTGATAATCTTAGGAAGCTAGTGGCAGGAACGTGGATTCACTTACAACGACGCCGAAAGGTTCACGCCTTGTATATGCGAAACGAGTGTCATTTGTCTGGTAGGAGAAAGTTAAGTTTCATTCATCCACGCAAAGGGGCAGTAACATACCTCGACCGTTTCGCCCTGGATCTTATCTGCCCAACCAGCATAATACCTGATGATTTTGATGGCTGCTTCCAAATCCATTGTTCGTGCATTTTTGAAGCTCTTGCCTGAAGAATGAAAATCCTTAATCCCTACAATGCTCGAAAAATTCAGAAGAAATATACACACCGACGTTCAAAGCATCCAAAGCCGCAAGCTCTGCCGCATGTTCCTCTATTAAATCAGCAAGCTTCGATACCAGCCTTCCTCGTTCATGGCCGGGGACTTTCAGGCCCCAGGATGTTTTGTATGCCTGTGAAAAAACAGGGGCAGTGAATATATGCGCCTAGCCTAGAGGTAAATATTGCTAGCTTGCCTTCTGGGCGGCTTTGACAGCGATATCTACGTCTTTAGAGGAGCCAGCAGTGACGGTCGTTATCTTGTTGCCGGTGGCTATGCGATCAACGCTCAGTGATCGTGTTCATGATAACCTGGCGCGGTTTGCTTACCAGGATTGATGACGCTACACGAGGATTGACGCTCAGTACCAATGCACGGAGGGTAAATATCTGTGATAAATACTTACTCGATGGTGCTTGGTTCAACTGAATCAACCCATTGTCCGTTGATGAAGAGGCTAGAAAGCACAACGTTCGGTGAGCATGGTGAACACCAACGTGATGGATGGATTACCCAGTATTGATAGTAACCTTGCCCTTGAAAGCGGGCGTATCGAAATGGTGAGTGTAAGTCGATGGCATGGTGATTGGATGGCGGGAAAAGGGGGAAATAATTCAATTTTATATACCGCCACCGCGAGCTATCCGGATTTGGGAAACGGTGGGAACCGGTATATGTAAAAGTTTTCATTCAGATCTATCATCTGCTGTCGATATCGATATGGTTAGTGCCAACGAACGAAGAGGTGACGAATCCCTCACAATTGAGTGCACAGCACGGCAAGGGCGTGCGTAAGTGTTGTGTAACCGAGCCGAGATTAGGGGTATCAAGGGAACGAGGCACAAGGGAACACCGAGCGGCTGATCGCTATCGTATAGTTGAAAAGATAATGATGGACGAGCAAGAATTCTTAGCATTTACGTAACATGCCGGCAGTTGCTGACCGAGCTTCGGGGTTCTCCAAACACACTCACTCTTTTCGCGTGCAATTGGGGGCCAGCTTCGGTACAATCTGTCGTTTTTCTGCAGGGTTTCATCTCCGAATATATTTGTGCTCCTATCCTTATCATTTCCCTCTTGCCGAGCCCTTCATCTCCGTCATCCTCCCCTATCTTCTGCGGCGAGACGGTAACACGTGACTCGGGTATTCGTTACTACTGCCGGTGCTTTGAACGCTATGTGCACGGCGGCTGTTGTATAATGGAGCGGATACCTATATCCGTGGTAACCACCTCAACGATGTCGCTGAATTATCAGTGAGCATCGTACTGAACTTTACAGGCCTTAATGCTAAGCGGCTTGCACGTTCGCCTACCCGTAAAGTCCTGATCTGCTTCATCCTTGAACTTGGCAGCGTCAGTCACAAGGACCGAGTATTTCTTCACGCATAATTTCCATCTCTGATTTGATGTTGGCGGAGATCATTGGGTGTGATTGAGATACTGTTAGAATGACAAGATACGGACACTCCTGTCTGCGACAATTACGTATATTCAGCATTACTAAGCATATCTTTTCCCAATCATCTGTTTTCTTATCATCGTCACTTGTGTTAACCCTACCCTTACAACAGATGCAAGGTTCTAAACCCCCTCTATGCAATGTTACTGATAGAACACTCAGGCTCGTGAACAATAGCGACTGAGGTTCTGAGCACGAATGTACAACGGTTAAGGTGAATGTGTCCGAGCTAGGAACTAGGGTGGTTTGGCCCTTACATGCGCTTGCAATTCCAACAATTACTCCCTCTTGTCCTCCGGATTTAATGTATCCAATTCGTACATGCGGGATGAACATCATTTATATAATGAAGATCAGTTAATTTCATCAAGAATATCATACCAAGTAACAAAACCTCAACCGTACGGCGGTTGTTATAGTACGATGTTCGCGCACACATGAAACTAGTTTGATGGTATCAGATTTAATGGGGACAACTGATTTTTGGTTGATAAAAAAGTTGGATGGGATCGAACATTGCTGAGGAGAACTGTTTTACTCGGTATTGACAGTAACATTGTCCTTCCAAACGCCGCGCACAGAAGTAGTATTCATGCATTCATGTGTCTATATTCTCGAGAGTTATGTAAAATTTAGGAACTGATTTGAAAAAATGAAACCGCCATTTCGGGCCCATTCCATGGAGACACCAATACGCCGTCGGAATTGTTACACAGACTCTAATTGGACGGAGGCCTACCAAATTATTGATAGCGCCGTGCCGAGACCCTTCGCGCTGTGGATGCTTCAGTCATAGCATGTCGTGCATGTTGAGTTATATCAGCCCTTTTTGACGTGTTATCTCGAATGTGCTGCGGCACGACAAGGAAACAGCATTGGCTAGCTTCGCAATGGTTAAGCATCCCCCAGTCACCCCCGAGGCGGACATATTATAGTCGACTCCCTGATGTTCCCGCAGCCGCCGGCTATCAGTGCTTAAGCGCTTAAGGCCCAAAGGGAATGGATGTCATGCATATAAGTCAACTAAAATAGTGTTCTACATTCGCAGGCGATTAATGATCATCCAATGCCAGATGACCTGGATGAGGAGAACGCAACTCGGCTCCCAGGATGCCCAGTTCGTTACAATCACAACCTAACATGAACTGCTTTTATTTGTGTGTATCTGCAATAAATCGAGCATGAGGATTGTGCATGGAAACGAAGAAACGGAACGTACGAATCAATCCCTTCTTTTCCAAATTCGCGGCCAATTCCGGACATCTTATACCCGCCGAAAGGTACACCGTTTTGTAGTTCAAGTACGGTGTTGACCTGTTGACGAGACAACTGTCAGCGATCCAAAAATCAGTGAACTCAAAGAGTGCACTTGCCCATATCGTCCCCGCCTCAATAGCGTGTGCGACGCGATGTGCTCGGGCACCGTTTTCAGTGAATAGATTGCACGCCAATCCGTACAGAGTATCGTTCGCCACCTCGATTACCTCTGTGGGGGGTGAGCATACCCGGAGGTATAACATACTGTATAACTTTATCTAACCTGCTTCGTCTTTGAATTTGAAAAGAGTAGCAACAGGGCCGAAGATTTCTTCCTGAGCAATCTTCATGTCTGCGGTGACGTCGGTAAAGATCGTGGGGTGGATGAAATAACCGGTGTTTCCGATTTGATGGCCACCAGTGTGAACGGTTGCCCCCTCTTCCTTTCCTGCTTTAATGTATCCCATAACACGCTACAGATGTTATCTCCATGAGATACGTGCACGCAACTTCACGGAGAGGGACTTACGTCGAATTGCAACTTTGAAATCTGAGGTCCGTGCCTGTTTCCCTGGGTGAATGGATCACCAGCAGCCGCTCCAAGGTTCTTCGCAAATTCAGCCATCTTTGCTACGAACTTGTCGTAAATTTTCTCTTGTACGAAGATTCGTGAACCGGCGGCACATATTTGACCTATTGAGGGGAGTCAACGCCCGGGATGACAGACGCATATTGTAAGTCATTACCCATGTTAAAGCTAAGCGAAGGGAATAAGTATGACCTAAAGCATGGTAGGAGAAGGTCACGCATACAAGATGGAAAATGAGGCTGTCTGGACAGCAAGGTCGAGGTCTGCATCGTCGAAGATGATAGTTGGACTCTTTCCGCCTAATTCGAGGGTGACGACCTTGAGATTCGATTCCGCGGATGCTTTCAGGACCCGTCGCCCAGTTAGTGTGCTACCGGTGAAACTGATCTTGAGAATATCTGGGTGCATCCCGATGGCCTGGCCCGTGATATGGCCTGGGGGTTTATTGAACGCTGACAGTCTGAGGAAGTGGAAACTACGAATTACCATAGCCATTGACAATATTGACAACACCGGGCGGGAAACCTGCTTCTGTGATAATGTCGGCTAACTTTAGAGCCGTGAGCGGGGTGATTTCGGAGGGCTACCGGAGGCTTTATGAGCAATATGGCCGATGTCATGGGGACAAAGACATTTACTTTGAGGACAACGGTATTTCCGGCTGCAAGGGCAGGGCCAAGCTTGAGCGCCGCCGCGACCTAGTGACAATCAAACAAACGTCCCAGCAAGATTCGTCGCGAGGCATACCAATGGGCCGTTCCATGGAACAATTTGTCCCTTTCAAACATTGAATAAAAGAGCCAGTGATCGAAGGTGGCTTACTAACAACAACGCCATAGGGCTCTCGCCGGGTATACACAAACCTCGAGTCATTAGTCTTCGGGACTCGATTAATCCTCTCTGAAAGCATCTACGAATAGTGAAGGGCCATACCTCCACAGTGTCACCAGTGACCTTATCCGCCCATCCTGCATAATACCTGAGGTACGAAACGGCGAAGGCGATATCGAAATTTTTCGCCTCGTTAAACATTTTTCCTGCGTGGAAAGTTCCAAAACTCTTTCAGTTAACCGCCGAAAAAACCTACGCACCCATATTCAGAGCCTCCAAAGCCCCAAATTCGTCTGACCGCGCATCTAACAAATCGGCGAGTTTCAATAGTAATTTTCCCCGCTCTGCGCCGGGGACACGGAGACCCCATGAAGTCTTGAAAGCCTGCCCACAACAAAAAAAAGAAGTTTGTTTATGCGCTCAGAAAATATGAATGTGTAACGGACTTTCTTAGCGGCTTGAACGGCGAGGTCGACGTCCTTGGCGGAACTGGCAGCAACGCTTACGATTTTGATGCCGGTCACTAGTAGGGAAAGGGTAAGGATGGGACGGGGTCTGGAAGAGTGTTTGGTGTTTCTTACCGGGATTGACGACACTTCATACGAGAAATAGCCCACTTAGTCTCGATCAGTTACTAAAGTGCCAACACTTACTCGATCACGCCACCATCACCCGTGGCATCAACCCACTTCCCACCGATGTAGAGGCTAGAAGAACACATCACAGTCAGTGAATGCGCAGTTGCACCAACCCTTCCTTACCCAGTATTGATTGTAACCTTGCCCTTGTAAAGGGGAGTGTCGAAGCTATGAGTGTACGTCGAAGGCATGATGTGTGGTGGTATTGAGAGATTCGTATACACTCCATGCAGGCTTTATATGTAGATACTGTACCCAGAGTCAAAACCCGTAACCCAGGTAATCTATCTAGTGAATTTCCGGGATACATGGGAGTGGTACATACATACGGGTATGCTGCATAACCGGCATCACTAAAACTCAGACGCTCCTTTTGATCGTAGCTCTATAACTCCATCCGCGGAAGTGGACATTTCAATGGCGTGCTTGTGGAGGAGGTGAGAAGATGCAGGATTGGGGCCACAAGTCGGTGAAGTCATCATCGGATGTTGTAGGTTTCTTTCCCACGGATCTCCCCTGCCATGAGATGAGTCAGAAACCATTAGCAAGTGAGAACGGCCTTATTCATCTGACTCATTCATCTCCCCATCTAGAGCGCCCACTGGATGCATACTCCACTAGCTCCCACCCGAGTCTGCCAAGGTTTTTACTCGACGACTTATACCGCTTAAATATACTCACTGTGTTGCACATTCGGGTTTCGTATGTTAAATGTAA
Organism: Amanita jacksonii TRTC168611; assembly: GCA_000497225.1. Lineage (NCBI taxonomy): Eukaryota > Fungi > Basidiomycota > Agaricomycetes > Agaricales > Amanitaceae > Amanita > Amanita jacksonii. The sequence continues at coordinate 8,352 of AYNK01004725.1, read as the reverse complement.
TTTTGGATTGCTTAGAGTATTTATTGATACTTAGCTTTCCGCTTTCCGCCCTCCTCTGTCGCCTACTTCGTTTTCCTCTGTTTACTGCTCTCCATTTTCCTGCCACCACCATTCATCGCGCCCTATTTCTTTGTCACCACCATGACAAAAATGACGACAATAATCACTGTCCCTTCCCTTGTTACGTGGCGCCAGCTAGGAACTTGTGACATGAACTCGTCGCCCCCTTCCCTACCTCGGGTAATCCTAGCACTACCCACAGCCACTCATCAGAGTACGGCACACCTTTGTCAGCGAATAGGTCAACGATCTATTTCCTCGAAGGTGTCACCACTCTTAAAATGACAACTCAAAAAATAGCTTCCAGCTGCTTTAAAATAGCATACCGAAGGTTTTTGAATCAATGTTTGCGACCTTACAAGGTAAACAAGAACAGGATGATTGAATGCCGAACGTACACTTCAACAACATCACGTCCCAACTCACTTTCAATCCCGGATATTTTGTACCCATAGAGGAGGGTCCAGAATAAGGGAACGCAAAAACAACGCAGCTTGTGTCGAACGGAGTCCTTATCAGTGACCACGCTTGATCTATTGAACAGATTTATCGTCATAGCTGCTGCGCATATATGGAGACATCCACCACCATTGAAGCCGATAAACACAATGAGGGACGGAGAAACAAGTAAATAGTGCTCCGATCGCAGGTACCTGAGAAGCCAATAATAGTACGGTTAGTCAGGGGGTTACCTCTTGTCACCCGCTCTTTCTCCTTGGCCGCAATAAGCCACCTTGAGCTCGTTCCGTGGACGCGTGACTCATGTTGGAATATCTTGACGTCGTTTCATGGTGAAAATGGCGGAGAACCGCGTTTTAATGCACTTTATAGCCAGCCCCGTTGGACCTCGGTAACGGCCATCACTGTTCCAGTTCCATTTTTTCGTTACGCAACCCTTGGCAGATTGATCAACGCCGAAAGGAAACACAACGAGGTCTTTAAAATAATGCCAAGCGTCTTGTGAATGTTTTTTTCACAACTAATGTTGATCTGATTACATAATTCATCGCCCACCTAATGAACTCGATCCAGACCCTACCACGTGTCGAGGGTACTCTCAGAGATGGGCTTTATATCAAGTCCTTGCCATCATGCTACTCCCCCGCACAACTTTCTAGATATCTGACGCGAATTGGATTTGCACCAAAGGACCAAGTGGGGGAGGATGTCATCTCAAAGGGGCAGTTTCCTGCTACCCTGGATAACCTTGAGCGCTTAATGCGCCTTCATCTCCTGGCGTTTCCATTTGAGAGTACTACCATACACTAGTAAGACGCCCCCTATCTAAACCATCCGTTTATGCTTATACTCAACTCACACCTACGAAAGTGATCCCGAACATACAATGGAATTGGACCCTCAAAAGTTATACCACCGGCTCGTCAACGAGGGGAAAGGGTCGTACTGTTTTGGTCAAAACCAATTCTTTCTCTACGTGTTACGTGGACTTGGTTATAGGTTAGCATCTACATTTCTCTCTACCCCTTGGAATAATAGTTACGAAGGGGTTACAACGTTGTCGGACGAACAAACGAAAACAGGAACGGGTCTGCGTTGCAATACGGCACATACTCACACATTCTTATCCTGGTACAACCCACTCCAGACAATAATATCACGTACGTCGTTGACACCGGTTTCGGATCGGGGCCTGTCCGGCCGATATTACTGTCGGATTCAGAGAAAAGTGTCGTAACAGGCTCTACCTCTACGGAGCGGTTTAGGATCATACGCGAGGCGGACTTGAGATCTAGCCTTGGTGAGCACTAGAGGCCTGTTACCGAGATCCTCCACATAATGGGGCGTTTCAGAGAGTCGCAGTGGATCTAGGTATTCCAGCCATCAGAGCTGGATCATGCAAGTCCAACGGGACAAATCTGATGCGACAGATACCTTTCTAAGACGATGGGTGACGCTTTACTCGTTCACAGAAGACGAATTTTACGAGCCCGATATCGCGGCCTCTTCCATCGGCATCACACAGGGATACGTCGTTAGAGGGCTTTTCCGCAAACAAGTTTTTGTCTCGAAATTCTTTTTGCTTAGCCAGGAAGGGACGCCGATTCTTGACCCCGACAGGATCGCTGACGAGCTGAAGAATGCAGACGTTCTGGGCCGTGATTTTGGGAGAGTGACGTTGTTGGGTAAGGAACTGAAGTATATCTGTGGGAGAAAATCAGAGGCAACGGAGATCAAGACGGAGAGCGAAAGAATTAGAGTGTTGAGGGATGTGTTTGGTATTGTGATTAGCGAGGATGGGAAGCAGTGCATCAGTGGTTTACCCTCAGCGTTGGAGGATAGTGATTGAAAATATGTAACACAGTATGCACCAGCTGCGTTCGGATTGTTGGTCAGGAGCTCACGGTTGGGATTCTTTACCAGTCACAAAGACAGTCTCCGGTTCTTGGTAGCATAGAGAGATGCTGACCGGCAAGTAAATTGAGGTACGGAAAGTCATACAACTAGATGCGGAGTAGCCGTGACAGTTATATTATACAGGCCTTAACAATATCAACTTGATCCACCCGGATCTCTCACCGTCTGAGCCCCAGGTGAAGTGTCTGGAAACATCCCATGCTTCATTGAACCCGACTCAACCTCAAGTTTAAGTTGAAATAAGCAAAGGAGGTTCATAGAGGCAGGTCTAAATCTGCCAAAGGAAGTTCATCGCTCTCAGTAAGCTACCAGTAAAAAAACAAAGGTGAGACCATAATAATTCCGCATTTGTCCCAGCTTGTTATCCCCTCCACTCTTTTTGATGAACGCCCCAATTCTTGTCAAAATGATAACGGAATTTGTTGCGCCACCTCTTCCGCTGCTCGAGCGCTCGACCCTTATCTTCCCATGCGCAGGCATTCAATAAATTGTTTCACCTGCGTCAATAAATCAAGATGTTAAGACCGACGTGCCCGAAGAGTGACAAGCCCCATCTTCGTTGCATCAAGATCCTTGGCGACCACGATGGACAAGTTATATTGCAAACTAGAGGATCTAGATGAATTGCGAATCGTTTTTGTGACCTTCAATGCCCCGGTAACCCTGCCCTGGATTTTTGTCATGTTGGCTTTGGCACATCGTGTGGAAGCGAAAGTTTCCCAATTTCTTCCATGATTCCGCTAACAGGCGGCCCTGAGAGCTGCCAACAACGCATCTATCTATCCAGATACGTGTGGGACGTTTCTCCGGGAGATAAGGAGTAAATTTAGCGTGACTTGGAAGACAAACGCTGTATCATTATTAGGTGCTTCCTTCGGATCTCCACCAACTATTACATGTTGATCCGAAGACCTCTTGAAGCTTCTTCTCGCCTGAACCGGGAAGCCTACAGGTAACTCTGACCTATACTGAAAATGGCTCAGCAGCGACGAATGTCACTAAACTATCAGATTCAGCGCGATAGCCCCGGGTTTGATCCGGTGGGGTGATCGCCGTTTGAAGATACAGAAACGCGGAGGAAAGAGAAGAGATAAACGTGCGTCCCTTTTTATTTACTGATAGCTGAAGAGCCATTTGTGCCCTATTGTTATAAAAACTTTACGGTTCTTCCCACCAAGAGATAATAATACATGCTGATAAGGCTAGATCACCGCCTAGTTGAGACACTATCGAAAAGCGACAACATCGGAGTGCTTTTTCACTGGCGAACAATGTATTAACATTGACCAGTGCATGGTCATTCAATATTCAATATTCAATATTGATAAATTTGGATGACGGTTACCGGTCTGAAGGCCGGAAAAGTATCCTTTCAACTTACTATACTCGTGCTGTCTTTCACGCATTCGCTGAAAGCAGTTAGAGCCGTCGCGTTGCTCGGCGAAAACGGCTCTAATCTTTGTACCTCCACCTCACGTTCGTTGTGCAGGTTTATCACGCAACAGCTTTCCCCACATCATCACGCGATCTGCCACCGGAGGGACTAGAAGGAAACGGCATTTGAGGTAGTAGACATATGGGGTTAGAATGAGTAAGCGCTAGAATCATGGCAGTTGATCTGGTGCTTGCATGCACACCCTGGGGCTATTTCATGCGAGAAGCACCATCACGTTCGTTACTTGGAGACTTTAATGGATGCAATCAAAGATGATAGAAACGAAACCACATACTGTCCAAGTTGACTGTTCGGCTCTCACTGGCCGAAGCAGATTTCGCAGGGTAATCTCCAAAATTAACTTGGGATTCTCATGCTGACGGCAAGACACACAGGGTTGCATTGCCTTAGCGATCGGAGTTTTCATAGTTGCGGGCGCATGTGAACGAGAGAAATGTGTGGGTTGGGAAGCTGTTCACCCTGGACGTTGCGCGAGTCTGCAAGCAGAGCGACCAACCCGCTGACAGCGCTGAGCACGGAGATCAGTTGACCCTGTTTCATTTCCTGTTTTGGGAGATGCTCCTGCTTTCCTTCTGCGCCCTGTTACTTTATTTGGATGACGTTTTTTAGACTCTAATTCACTTTCCCATTGCCGATCAGACTCTGGCCCCCCACCCCCGTGGGTTCTCATGCGCCCACATTCTCTCATCCTATCTGGTCCCACAACGTAATCTGGAGTTCGTGCGTGTTCCGAACTGTACGCTCTCGCATACCAAGGTTAGTCGCTTTTCGGGGCCCAACGTTGTGTGTGTGTTTTTGTTTTCTGTATGGCCTTCACCCTGGCCAGGTCTTCACGTTCCATGAATGTGACAGTCGGTTAGTTCGTCCCTTAAATTTGATACATTAATGGTCAGAACAAAAGCCTCTAGTGCGAATATGCCATCATGACCATCATCCAAAAACCACAGCCTATGGAAGGCACTCTCCGGGGTGGCCTTTACATCAAGTCCATACCGTCTTGCTATACTCCAGAGCAACTCTCTCTATACCTATCTCGAATTGGATTCTTGCCAAAGGATGAAATGGAACAAGCCGCCATCGACAGCGGACAATTTCCTACGACCGTTGATAACCTTGAACGTCTCATGCTTCTTCATCTGCTCACATTCCCATTCGAAAACACTTCAATACACTAGTAAGACCGTGCTGCCCATCTCCTTCTTCTCCGTTCTAAACCCGGTTCATCAAGTGAGCCAGTCCGTGACATGGAACTTGACCCCATGAAGCTATATCACCGCTTCATATACGAGGGGAAAGGGTCATATTGCCATGGTCAGAGCCGTCTATTTCTCAATGTGTTGCGCGGACTAGGGTACAGGTACGTATATTGACTCCTAACCTCGTAACGGTTACCCTGGTCCTAACAGACCCGTCCCTCAGAGCTTACCACGTTGTCGCCCGAGTCAATGAAGACAGGGCGCTCCCGACACCGCGATACGGCGTCCAGGCGCACCTTCTAATTCTAGTCCAAGCAATGCCAGATAGCAACATCACATACGTCGCCGACATTGGTTTCGGCATGGGTCCCATGCGCCCAATGTTACTCTCAGATTCGGACAAGAGTGTTGTGAAGGGCACGACCGCTACGGAACGGTACCGGGTGACGCGGGAAGTTGATGCGAGATCTAGCCTTGGTGCGGACCCCAGAGGCGCCGCCTTTGATTATTCTTTTTTTGGGCTAATCTTCTCTTTTCCACAGAATGCCGTGATGCTTCCTACAGCGCCAATCACCAAACTTGGATTCTACAAGTCCAACGAGATAAGGATGATACTAAGAACGGCTTAGAAAACAAGTGGATAACTGTTTACTCCTTCTCGGAAGAGGAGTTCTACGAGAAGGATATCATAAACGCCTCTTTACGCATCTCGCAGGGACAAGGCGTTGGCCCACGGCTTTTCAGAAACAATGTCGTTGCTTCTAAATTCTTCCTAGTCGACGAGGACGGGTCTTTTGTACTTGATCCTGAGAAGACAGCCGACGAGTTGGCCAACACCGATGTGTTGGATCGTGATTTCGGTATGATAACGTTGATAGGTAAGGAATTGAAGTCCGCTTCTGGGAGGAAGTCGGATATGAAGATGCTGAAGACGGAGGATGAGAGGATTGAAGTGTTGAAGGATGTGTTTGGGGTTGTGATTAACGAGGACGGGAAGAAATGTATTAAAGATTGGACCTCTGCGATAGGGGGGTGACCGTTGAAAGGTTGATAGTATATAGAATGTTATGGCGCAGGACTATACAACACCTCTCCGTTCTTTGTAAAGTTTCGCAAAACATCCTGACCACCTTTATCATCTGCGACCCAATCTAGAAATTTCTCACCCAGGTCCTTCTCGACTGCTCTCGCTCCCAATAGAACTCTTCCCGGATTTAGTAGCCAATCCGCAGGATCATCATCATGACCACGCTTGTAAACGCGCAGAGCGGATATCACATTAGAAGGCGAGGAGAGCCACGTGGCTCGATCAGTGAGGGTGTATTCCTCTAAAACTGAGGCGGCTTTGAGCGCTTCTAAGGGGTACCTAGGGTACTGGTGGTACCAAGGAGAATATGTAAGAGCCCATGGGACTTGGCCGATTGTAATGAATAATTGACTCTCTTTCATGTTAGTCGCGCTTTTGTCAAACCTGGAAAGGAACCTTGTAGGTATTCGATCTTTGGGCGGTGTCTGAAAAGTATTCGAGTATCATATCGTGTTGAAGAAACAGAAACGGTATTCACGAACGGTTGTGTCACGATTTCCTTGAGTAGCTATCCTATTGAAAGCGTCCAGCGCATCTATCGCATCTGCCAACTGTGCCGGGTCCGACGGAGGGCCAACTAGATAAAAATGATCCTACCCCCGCGACAATTAATAACTCTCCTGCCAAAGGTTTTGAACTCACTCTAAACCCGTACACCCTTCTCACCGCCGACTTTGACCTTATCGCCTCCACCTCGGCGGCCTCGTGGTAGGTTATGGCGACATCAACCACACCTTCCTGCAAAAGCCTAAGCGATTCCGTCGTATCCCCGAGATACCAATCGATCTAATATTATATCGATATATTAACTCCGCGCTTGAGAAAAACTAAATGAAGCACACGTAACTATGTGTACGCACATAGAATGGTTCTATTCCGCCTATCACACATTGATGAATGAACTCCGTTGCCCATTCTTTGAGAAGACCGGCTTGGCCAGCGCTGCCTGTCGCCACACGCAAGGAACGCGTTCCAGTCGTTCGGTAGCCACCGTCGTACCGCTCTTGGTACTGCGGTTGTACATTTGAGTCAAGCAATCCAGTCCTCCTGGTTCCATCGATGGCCAGATTACTATGGAGCCCATATTATTAGGCCCCTATTCCTTTCCCATAAGTTCCTGACCTTTCATCGTGTGCATGACCGGGGACAAAAAGATTGGGCTTCATCAGGGCAGAGAGAAATGATTGCGTTGCTTACCTGTTATGGACATTGTGTGTAACCATCATTGTTCGGCGATCACAATCACATGCCACATGTCACAGCTTTTTGACACGACACATGATCTTAGATTGCCGGTTATTTTAATTGCGACGGATATTTGATTGCCAAGACCCCATCGGATGCTAGGCAGCGGAATGGGCCAGGAATGTCGATTGTGAAGCAGCTAGAAGAAGAACAAGAGGAACAAGAAAAAGGGAAAAGCAACCAAAACAGTCTGTATCATGCAATCAATTATTATCATATCAAGGCATGACAGCTCTTTCATACCTTGTGCATTGATCTGACTAGCTTTGGATGATTCAGATGTGGGACTACATAGTAGACACTGATAACCTAGCTATGCTTGAGAGATACAGCCTGAACATGCTGACACTATAAGAAGACAGGGGCACTACCCAGTAGGTGTGAACCTGATATGGTTTATGATCAACTGAGTTAATGTTACAAGTCTGAAGACTTGCTATCAATCGGTCTCTCAAGGCATGCACAGTTTGACTGTAAAATATAAGCCAATGCTTAGAATGAATTCCAATAGTTTAAATAATATAAGAAGGAAGTCCCCTGGCTGTTATGGTCACTTGGGTAAAGTCTCTCAGGCAGCAACAAAGGCTCCTGGACAATAGGCAAGGAAGGGGTCTCAGTTCTCAAGCAAGGGTTGCACTAGGTTATGACTTGATGTTGTATCCCTCCTGTAGTGGAGGCATCTAACTTAGCAGTGACAAGGCAAGCTCAAGGAGGGGAGATGATGAGTGTATACAAAGCTGGGGAACTAAGGGAGAATACATGGGGTTTATATAGACAGAGGAAGGCTAAATATGGAAGGGGACACATCAGCAGAAAGGACACGTCAGCTGTCCCAATATGGAAGGGGATGTGTCAGCACCATAGAAGAGACACATCATGGTTCTAGACAAGTCTGTGACATCTGAGGACTTGTGGAGAATGTCTGTGAATGT